>JAODAL010009730.1:0-109033 GCA_025379985.1 Phyllomedusa bahiana | reverse complement strand
GAGTTTTTTTTTTTTTTTTCACCATTCACATTTCACATAATAACTTGTTAGATTATTCCACAGGTTATTACGGTCGTGTGGATACCAATATGTGTAGTTTTTTTGTTGTGTGTAATTTATGCACAATTATTTTTATTAAATATTTATTTTTATTTGATTCTTTTTTTTTTACACTGTTTGTTTTTTTTTTACTTTTTTTTTAATTCCCCTGAAGGGAGAACTGTTTTACTTTTTTTTTTTTTTTACACTTGGTGATGTATTATCAATATTCATATATGCTAATGCATTCTAATCTATGTCAGTTTGACACAGGCAGTGATTAGGACACCACACAGTGTGTCCTAGTCACTGGCTTCATACACAGACAGCTCTGGGGCCCACCTAGGTCCCCAGGGTGACTGTGCTGCCGTTCCCGAGCTCTGTCGGGTGACCGGGTGTTCCGATCACTCGACAGAGCAGGGGAAACCCTTTGATTGCGCTGCGATAACGCACCGCCTCAATCAAAGGGTTAAAGCACCGGTTTGCGGAGGTTTCCCGCTACCCGGTGCTCGCAGGAGATGCTCTGGGATCAGGGCTGTGTAGTACAGCCCCGATCCCAATGCAGCTGCGGCGCCGGGTGCCTCAAACTCTGATGTCTGCAGGGACGCCAAAAGACGTGGCTGCAGACGAACAACCCTACCGGCTGACGCCAAAAGACGGTGCGCGGTCGTTAAGGAGTTAAATAATGTGACAGATTTATAGGGTAAGTCGTTACCATGCGGCCAAGAGTCCCTTGCCCAAACCTTTCCTATGGAAAACTTATAATGGGAAGAAATAACAGTGGATGGTTTACTACCCCCTAGCCTTGTATTGGGGGTTTAAATTTAAAAGGGTTCTTGAATTGATTTACCCCCGGTCGTTAAACACGGTTATTCGCCGGATTGGGGGCCGATGCGCGCCGTTGCGCTTAGTACGGCGCCAAAACCGCCCGGCAACAATTCGGTAAACCACTGCTCTCATTGGAACAGGGAATCCGTCGCTCCCCCCCGTCCGGGAATCCCCCGCAGGGGGAGAAAGTGACAGCACATTATTTACGGCGCTACGCGCCGAAAAAATGCATTGTCTAGGGGCGGGGCCCCCGCCGCGCTCCGCCCCGACCCTTATTCTACGCGGAATTATGTGCGCTCATAAGTTACGGCGCACAAATCCGTCGGGGTAATAAAGCCGTGATGAAACGCCTTATCTTATTGTCTTTATTATTGTCAGTAGTAATGTAATTGACCTTATCCAGGGAGAAACTGCTGTTTTTGTGTTCTTTTAACATGAAATATTTCAGTAAATGTATTTATCAACAGATGATTTATTACATAAACCATAAGGAAGCGTCTTGTAGCAGAGCCTGCTCAAGTCTTCAGATATCATGACAGATACCTGCAGTGGAGGTTCAGAATGGGATCAAAGTGCAATGTCAATTTATATCACCGACACCAATAAAGACTAAAAATGACTTTGGAAAGAAGTACAACCACAGGTCACATGAGTACGGCCAGCCTATCATAATTTTTTGTCCAATTCACTATGTAACACAATTTTGTTCAGAGATCCCAAGTGTTATATTTCAACTGTCCACATAGAAACTTGATAAACGCCAACATTTCTGAATGGTTTTGTGACAATGGCCTATGCTAGTTTTTTATTTATTCAGTTCAACCAAGAAATTTTAACTTCTGCTTTATCATTGAAACATCAACATTTCACTACAAATATGCAATTATAATTAAACTCGATCAATGTTGCGTATAACAGCTAAAAAATTAGTATTTTCTGGATTTGCGACTATATTGTCTATCACTTTCGTGAATCAGTCCCCAAATATAGTCTCCCATCATATTCTTGTCATACTGGCAAGGGCGTTCAAAGTTCATTATGTCCTGGTGAAAGCGCCTGCCTTGCTCCTCTAAATAAGCTCTCATGTTCTTTTTGAATTTATCAGGATGAGCATCAAGGATATGGACTTTTAGCGACATCCTGCAGCCCATTGCAGCATAGTTCGTTATCTGAGTCTGTATTAGCTTTCATCTAATAAGTTCCATTGCTTGAGCCTTGATGTCAGAAGCTCACCGCTGGACTCGATGAGACCAAGGTTTCTGATCAGACCGAAGAGGTCTTTTTGGTTAGGGTAGTATGGCTTCCATTCCTCAGCTGCATCTAGAGAATTGAAATCGGGATCTTCACCATCTTTCTTGGTGTCTGACTTGCTGCTTTCTCCTGAAGTTGGTTTATCTCTGGAGGAATTGGTACAGGGAGATCAGGGCAGTGAGGGATGAAGAAATGTCAGGATGAAGGTGCGTTTTTGTCAGTTTGACGTTTGTAAGGATCCACCATGCAGAAGTAACAATTGGTTAAGTGGTCAGTTGGTTCATGCCAAATTCTTGGAATAGCAGAATACATGGCTCTCTTTTCTCCTTTGTACCAACTTGCAAGCAAATAAAGTGAAATTTTGATTGAGAATTTGATTTGACACATTATTAGTAAGATATTAGCACAGTATATACACTATTTACAAAAAGTTAGAGATATTTAGCTTTCGGGTAAAATTAATAGAATATGTAAAAATTTCAGACTAGTGATATTTTATCCTGAAAGTCGGCCATTTAAGTCGTAGCAGGGATTGTAGATTTTCTCATCCCAAAAACTTTAATGGAACAAAAGCCAGCAACAGTGGAGGGTATACATCATCAAATGTTAATGTCTCAGTAATGGTTCATGTGGTCTGAAGCATCAATTACAACTTGACAATGACATCTCATGCTGTTCACAAGTCGAGTTATTGGCTGCTGAAGTGTGGCAGTCCACTCTTCTTGAAGTGCGCCCAACAGGTCACTGAGGTTCAGGGTTATAGTTATGAGCTTCTACACAGCGACTCCGCTGATCCCACAGGTTTCCCAGGGGTTCCAGGTCTGGAGAAAGTGCAGGCCACTCCATTTAGGGGCCGTTCACACGGCTTATTTCGGCGCGGATTGGAGCCGTACTCCGCGCCGGATTTGCGCTGCAGTACGGCTCCAAACCATCGCAGTCATTACGGTAATCCACTGTTCTCATAGAGAACAGTGGATTCCGTCGCTCCTCCCCGCTCGGCGATTCCGCCGCGGGGGGAGAAAGTGACATGCACATTATCCAGGCGCAACACGCGCTGTGGATACTGCAAGTCTATGGGGCCGGCGAGCAGTGCCGCCGCCGCCGCGCCCCTTATTCAAGCCGTGTGAACACGGCCTTAAGGGACCCTAGTCTCCAATAGCTAATCTCTAAATATGTAACCTTGATGAGTTGGACCATTGTTGTCCATGAAATTTGCCTTGTGTTGTTCCTGCAGATCCACAATGACTGGATTAATGTTATTACTGCCAAAGGTTCGTCTGGTGACAACAGTGGCTGATGCATATCGCTCTCCTTGACGTCTCCAGCACCGTATGCGGCCATCATTTCTGCTCAGAGTTAATCGGCTTTCATCACTGAACAGCACGGAGGACCACTGGTCCTTTGTTCAACGTAGATACTCCCTGGCCCATGCCAGACGATGATGCCTGTGCCTGGTGGTGGTCAGGTATCCTTACTGGTCATCTAGTACGTAGACCATGTGAATGTAAATGGTTAAGAATGGTCTGACATGACACTTGATTGCCTCTCACCTCCCTTAACCCCTTACCGCCGGAGCCAGTTTTGGCCTCTCTGACAGAGCCCTATTTTTGAAATCTGTCATGTGTCACTTTATGTGAGAATAACTTTTTGACACTTTAAACTATCCATGTGATTCAGAGATTGTTTTCTCGTGACACATTGTGCTTTAAGATAGTAAGAAATTTTGGTCCAAAAAATGCTTATTTGTGAAAAATATCAAAGAATCGTGAAAAATTTGAAAAATTTACCAATTTTAAACTTAAAAAATGTCTGCATGTAAAACAGATAGTTATTTCACTCAAAATAGTTTATAACTAGCATCTACCATATGTCTGCTGTAGATTGGCATCATTTTTTTAAATGTCTTTTTTTTTTTTTTAACGACATTAGGGGGCTTAGAAATGTAGCAGTAATTTTCAAATTTTCAACAAAAGTTGCAATATACATTTTTTAGGGACCAGTCCAGTTCTAACATGACTTTGATTGACCTGCATGTTAGATACCCCCATAAATGACTCCATCTAAGAAACTTCACTCCTTAAAGTATTCAAAACCGCATTTAGGAAGTTTATTAACCCATTAGGTGTTTCACAGGAATTAAAGCAAAGTGGAAGTGAAATTTCAAAATATCACTTTTTTTGCAGATTTTCAATTTTTATACATTATTCACAAGAATACGGTAAATGTGATCAGGGAAATGCAAATTAATATTGATTCCCCAGACTCTGCAGTTTTCGGAGATATCCCATGTGTGGCCCTAGTGCATTATTTGGCTCAACCACAAGCCCCAGAATAGGAGGAGCACCTACTGGACTCTGGGGTCTCATTTTCATTACGATTTTATTTAGGCGCCATTTCAGGTTTGCAGACGCCCTAAGGTGCTAAAACTTAATAAAAGACCCCAAATTGGAAACTACACCCCTTAAGGAATATATACAGGGGTGTAGTGAGCATATCGACCCCACAGGTGTATAACAAAAAATTTTAGCGTTAGGCTGTGAAATGAAAAAAGAAATTTTCTCCAACAATCTGCAATTTTAGTTGAAAATGTTTAATTTTTACAAGGCATCCTGGTAAAAACGCACCCAAAACCTTGTTACGCAATTTCTTCAAAATTTGGCAATACCCTACATGTGGGTGTAAACTGCTGTTTGGGCGCATGGCAGGGCGTATAAGGGAGGGAGCTCTATTTGGCTTTTGGAACGCAGATTTTGGTGTGGCCATGTCGCATTTACAAAGCCCCCAAAGTACCAGAACAAGTGGAACCTTCCAGAAGTCACCCCATTTTGGATTCAGCACACCTCATAGATCTCATCTAGGGGTGTATTGTACATTTTGGGTGCACAGGTGTTACAAATTTTATTTTTTTTTGCATTGGGCTATGAAAATGAGGGAAAACCGCAATTCCGCCATTGTTTTTTGGGCTTCAATTTTACAGCGTTCGCCGTGCAGTATAAATGACAGGATATCTTTACTATGGAGGTCGGTACAATTGCAATGATATAGATTTTATATAGTTTTTTTATGTTTTATTACTTTTACACAATAGAAATAGGTCTATAAAAAATTGCGTTTTTATGTTGTCCTGTTCTGATAGCCATAACGTTTTCAGTTTTCTGTATACGGAGCTGATTATGGGCTTGTTTTTTGTGGGATGAGTTGACGTTTTTATTAGTACCATTATGGGGGGCATATGCCGCTTGGATCACTTTTTATTAAGGTTTTTGTGAGGCATTTTGAACAAAATACAGCATTCCTGGTAGTGTTTTTTATTTTTATTTTTTAACAGCGGTCACCGTGCAGTATAACTGACATACTAGTATTACTCAGCAGGTCGATACGTTCCAGCGATACCCAATTTGTATATTTTTTTTTATGTTTTACTGCTTTTACACAATAAAAACACTTTTATTCAAAAAGGAAAACACGTTTTTGCATCGCCATAGTCTGAGAGCCATAACTTTTTTATTTTTCTGTGTACGGAGCTGTGTAGGGGCTTGTTTTTTGCGGGAAGAGTTGACGTTTTTATTGGTATCATTTTTGGGGGGACAAGACTTTTTGATCAGTTTTAAATCCGTTTTTTGGAAGGCAGGGTGAAGAAAATACTGCAATCCTAGTAGTGTTTTTTATTTTTAACAGCGCTCACTGTGCAGTATCCATGACCAGTTAGCTTTACTCTCTGGGTCGATACAATTACGGCGATACCCTATTTATATAGTTTTTTTTAATTTTGAAGCACTTTAAAAAAAAAAAAAAAGTGTTTTTATTGTGTTAAATAATATTTATGCATCGCTGTCTTCTGAGAGCCATAACTTTTTTATTTTTCCGTATACAGATACGTGTAAAGACTTTTTTTTTTAGGGATGAACTGAAGTTTTAATTGGTACAACTTTGGTGTTTATATGAGTTTTTGATCGCTTTTTATTCCATTTTATGTGCTGCAGGATGTACAAAAATCGCAATTCTGTGACTGATTTTTGTTTTTTACGGCATTCACCGTACGGGTTAATTAACGTGACAGATTTATAGGGTGGGTCGTTACACACGCGGCGATACTAAATAGGGGTACTTTAGTTTTGATCTTTTTTGGGGCGATTGGCGTTTGTAAAGCGGAAATGGGCGGTGTACGTGTTTTTATTTTATTTTTTGTTTGTTTTATTTTTTTCCACTTTTGACATTTTTACTTTTTTTTCTAACAGCAATCAGATTGCTGTTAAAAGGCAGACCAGTGCACAGTACTAGTACTGTGTACTGGTCGCCATGACAACTACCTGTCACCATGCCCACAATGCATTGCGGGCATGGTGACGTCACAGATGACCCCGGCCATCAGGTAGGAGATCGCTGATGAACTGCAGTTCGGCAGCCGCCGGGAAGCAGGCAGGCAGGAGAAGCTCACTCCTCCTGCCTTCGGCTACATTATCGCAGCCATGACAGGCTGCGGTGATGCGTTTTTCACCCGCAGCCGGAGCTCACTCCGGCCGGGGGTGATACGGCATGTGGCAGTTTACCGCTGGTCCCATGTTGCAATCGCGCGTGGCTCGCCCACAAGCCCGCGCGATCACCAGGACGTATGCATACATCCATTTGCGGGAAGTCACTTCCCGCTAGGGTGTATGCGTACGTCCTATGTCGGGAAGGGGTTAAACGTGCCTGGAGTTGTGCAGCATTCATCATCCGCTTCCGCAGAGCATTGTTTACAATGAAGTGGTCATCAGTGTGTGATGGAGGCAAAGAACATCCACTTCTTTGCCTTTCTGTGACTCTTCCAGTCTCTCTGATACTACCTGCTGATGACACTGACACTCCAAGCTAAGTGGCCACTTCCATCTGAGAGCATCCTGCTTGAAGCCTCGAAATGACGAGGTACTGTTGATCAATTGTAAGGTGTTGTCTTGGTCTCGATGTCAAAATGTGAACAGCATGATGGGGAGGACTGTTTAAATCCCAGTTCAAATTGATCACCTAAATTTTGCCATTAAGCTCCTTCTTAGAGATCATCAAGTTGTGCAAAAACTGCTGAAACATTGAAGTGTATATTGCAGAGGTGGGACCGGACCTATCCGACAAGGATGGCATATCTTAGCAACTATTTAGTTTTTGCCTCCCTCAATTGCAGCTTCATAACTTTTTTTTTAACTTTTTTTTAGTTACCCGGGCTGTAGCGTCGAGGGCCCATTTGGCAGGAGTCAGAATAAAACGAACAGACTCCGAAAATATATAATAAATTGGTCCAGTTAGTTCAATGCAGTGCAAAGGGAATTCGGTCTTGCCAATGCTACTGCTCTCTTATCTTCAGCCTCATCAGATGAGGAGTTTAATTTTGAAAAGTATTTGGATGACATAGAGCAGGCAAAGTGTTACCACAGGGGAAAAGATTCTGCTCCCATAGCAAACAGACTGACCAGATTTCAGCAAAAGTTTTTACTTACTCTCAAATAAGTAGAAGAGTTCAACCATTCATCAGACCTGACTGTGCCTGAGGTAACTCCTTTATACCCTGAGATTGTTAGAGATATTGCCCTTGTAGTCACCGCTTTGCCACCAACCCAAGTTAGTGCAGAGAGGCCGTTCTCTAGCCTGGAAATAATTAGATCAGATTTTAGGTCATTTATGAAGAATCTGATGGAGGCGATACTATTTCTCAGAGCAAATTCATAGACTCCACAAATGTTATTTGGGATGTTTTTGTTGAAAACTGTTTTTCACCACTTACTGCAGTCTTTTGCATATTTACAGTGGATACAGAAAGGATTCAGACCACTTTAAATTTTTCACTCTTTGTTTCATTGTAGCCATTTGGTAAGATCAAAAAAGTTCATTTTTTTGCTCATTAATGTCCCACCCCTCCCCCATCTTGAAAGAAAAAAAACAGAAATGTAGATATTTTTGAAAATTAATTAAACAAGAAAAACTGAAATATTACATGGTCATAAGTATTCAGACCCTTTGCTGTGACTCGCATATTTAACTCACATGCTGTCCCTTTCCTTCAGATCCTCCTCGAGATGGTTCTACTCCTTCATTGGAGTCCAGCTGTGTTTAATTAAACTGACTGGACTTGACTAGGAAAGGCACACACCTGTCTATATAAGACCTCACAGCTCACAGTGCATGTCGGAGCACATGAGAATCATGAGGTCTAAGGAACTGCACAAGGAGCTCAAAGACAGAATTATGGCAAGGAACAGAACTAGTCAAGGTTACAAACAAATTTCTGCAGCACTCAAGGTTCCTAAGAGCACAGTGACCTCCATGATCCTTAAATGGAAAAAGTTTGGGATGGCCACAACTCTTCCTCGACCTGGCCGTCCAGCCAAACTAAGCAATCGTGGGAGAAGAGCCTTGGGGAGAGAGGTAAAGAAGAACCCCAAGATCACTTGGGCTGAGCTCCAGCGATGCAGTAGGGAGATGGGAGAAAATTCCACACAGTCAACTATCACTGCCGCCTCCACCAGTCGGGGCTTTATGGCAGAGTGCAGCCAACGGAAGCCTCTCCTCAATACAAGACACATGAAAGCCGCATACAGTTTGCAAAAAAACACATGAAGGATCCCAGACTATGAGAAATAAGATTCTCTGGTCTGATGAGACGAAAAGTGAACTTTCTGGTGTTAACTGTAAGCGGTGGAGAAAACCAGGCAATGCTCATCACCATCAACAGTGAAACATGGTGGTGGCAGCATCATGCTATGGGGGTGTTTTTTGGCTGCAGGGAAGACTGGTTGCAATTGAAGGAAAGATGAATTTGGCCAAGTACAGAGACATTCTGGATGAAAACCTCTCCCAGACGCTCTGGATCTCAGACTGGGCCGAGGGTTCATCTTCCAACAAGACAATGACCCTAAGCACACAGCTAAAATAACAAAGCAGTGGCTTCAGAACAACTCCATTCTTGACTGGCCCAGCCATAGCCCTGACCTAAACCCAATTGAACATCTCTGGAGAGACTTGAAAATGGCTGTCCACCAACGTTCACCATCCAACCTGAGGGAACTGGAGATGATCTGCAAGGAAAAATGGCAGAGGATCCCCAAATCCAGGTGTGAAAAACTTGTTGCATCATTCCCAAGAAGACTCATAGCTGCACTAGCTCAAAAGGTGCGTCTACTCAATACTGAGCAAAGGGTCTGAATACTTAAGACTATGTGATATTTCAGTTTTTCTTGTTTAATATATTTGCAAAAATATCTACATTTGTTTTTCCTTTCAAGATCGGGAGGGGAGTGCAGAGTGTACATTAATCAGCAAAATTAACTTTGTTGATTTTACCAAATGGCTGCAATGAAACAAAGAGTGAAACATTTAACGGGGTCTGAATACTTTCCATACCCACTGTACAATTTATTAAAGTCTTTCGTGTTCTAAAGTTGTATCCAATAAATATATTTTACACTGGCAAGCAAAAGGGTAACGATGTTTTGAACTTTTGACTTTCAGGCTTCAAATCTCACCATCTACTACAGCTTTCAACGTGAGACTCCCATCATTTTATAGAAAATTATGAGACCTCGTTTTATTCAGGACAAGTTGTACTTTTTGGGGGATTGGTTTACATTCACTTATAAATTATTGCCCAATTTTTTTTCTTATTTCTTTTTGTTTTCTTTAACCCCGTACTGATATTTGATGTACCCATACGTGAAGGTCGGGTAGGGGTTCCCGCAAATTGACGTATTGGTACGTCATGGCGATCTTGCGCGCTCACAAGTGGAGCGCGCAAGATCACGGCATGGAACCAGTGGTATATTACCGCTGGCATCATGCCGCATCCCCCATGGCCGGAGTGAGCTCCGGACGTGGGGGATTAACCTTTCGATGTCGCGACATTGCAGCTGCGGGCAGCAGGAGTGAGCTCCTGCTGCCCGTGATCCGGCGCAGTAACGGCGCTCTGCGCTGCTACTGATCTCCTACCAGACAGCCCGGACGCTGAATGACAACATCCGGGTTGTCTGGTGACTGACAGTTGCCATGAAGATCAGCACACAGCTATAAACTGTGTGCTGATCTCCTATTGTATGAACGATCTGACGGTCATTCATGCAATTCCCCTCTGGGGAAAAGTGAAATAAGTGTGAAAAAGTAAAACAAAAAAAAAAAAGTGTAAAAAAGTAAAACACAAACACAAAAATTAAAATAAAAACAAATAAAAACACATACACCGCCCTTTTCTCCTTTACAAACGGCAAATGCCCCCGAAAGATGAAAAATAAATAAAGTAACCATATTTGGTATCACCGGATGCGTAACGACCCACCCTATAAATCTGTCACGTTAATTAACCTGTATGGGGAACGGCGTAAAAAAAAACAACCAAAAAACAGTCACAGAATTGCAATTTTTTTTCATCACGTAGAACATAAAATAGAGTAAAAAGTCATCAAAAACTCATATCAACATCAAAGTGGTACCAATTAAAACATCAGTTCATATCATATATCAGTCCTTACACAGCTCTGTATACGGAAAAATTAAAAAGTTCTGGCTATCAGAAGATAGCGATGCATAAAAATTGTTTCACACAAAAACACTTTAAAAAAAAAAAAAAAAAAATTGTGCTTCCATATAAAAACCATATATATTGGGTATCGCCGTAATCGTCTCAACCCACAGAGTAAAACTAACCTGTCACAGATATTGCACAGTGAGCGCTATTAAAAATAAAAAACACTGCTAGGATTGCAGTATTTTCTTCACCCTGCATTCCAAAAAAGCGGATTTAAAAGCGATTATAAAGTCTTGTCCCCCCAAAAATGATAATAAAAACATCAATTTTCCCGCAAAAAACAAGCTCCTATACAACTCCGTAAACCAAAAAATAAAAAAGTTATGGCTCTCAGACTGTGGCGATCCAAAAACGTGTTTTCCTTTTCGAATAAAAGTGTTTTAATTGTGTAAAAGCAGTAAAATATTTAAAAAAATATACAAATGTGGTATCGCTGTAATCCTATCAACCTGCTGAGTAAAACTAGCATGTCATTTATACCGCACAGTGACCGCTGTAAAAAATAAAAAACCCTACCAGGATTGCTGTATTTTGTTCCAAATGCCTCACAAAATCCTTTATAAAAAGTGATCAAAGCATCATATGCCCCCCCCGTAATGGTACCAATAAAAACATTAACTCATCTCACAAAAAACAAGCCCACAAGCAGCTCCATATACAAAAAATTAAAAAAAGTTATGGCTGTCAGAATAGGACAACATTAAAACGCAACTTTTTATAAACTCACTTCTATTGTATAAAATTTAATAAAACATAAAGCTATATAAAAATCTATATCATTGTAATTTGTACCGAACCCCATAGTAAAGTTATCCCATTATTTATCCCGTATGGCGAATACTGTAAAAATGAAAGCCCCAAAAAAAATGGCGGAAACTGCGTTTCTTCCCCCACCCACCCCCATTTTCATAGCCCATGCTAAAAAAAAAAAAAAAAAAATTGAACAATTGTTTGCCCAAAATGCACAATAAACCCCTAGAGGAGATCCCTGAAGGGTGCTGAATCCAAAATGGGGCAACGTCTGGAAGGTTTCACCTGTTCTGGTACTTTCGGGGCTTTGTAAATGAGACATTACCACACCGAAATCTGTGCTCCAAATGCCAAATAACCCTCCCTTGTACCCCCTGCCATGCGCCCAAACAGCAGTTTACACCCACATGTAGGGTATTGCCGAACTTTGAAGAAATTGCATAACACAATTTTGGATGCTCTTTTTCCAGGATTCCTTGAAAAATTAAACATTTTCAGCTAAAATTGCAGATTGGAAAAAAATATATATTTTTTTATTTTCAGAGCCGAACGCTAAAAAAATTTGTGAGACACCTGTGGGGTCGATATACTCACTGCATCTCTGGCTATATTACATAAGGTGTGTAGTTTCCAATATGGTGTCTTTTTAGGGGAGTTTTAGGTTTTTGCACCTTAGGGTGTCCGCAAACCTAAAATGGCGCCTAAATAAAATTGTAATGAAAATGAGGCCCCAGAGTCCAGTAGGTGCTCCTCCTACTCTGGGGCTTGTAATTGAGCCAAATAGCAAACTAGGCCCACATATGGGATATCTCTGAAAACGTCAGAATCTGAAGAATCGATATTAAGTTGCATTTCCATTGTCACATCTACTGTGTTCCAGTGAATGAATAAAAATTGAAAATCTGCAAAAATAAAAGTGAAATTTTGAAATTTCACCTCCACTTTGCTTTAATTTCTGTGAAATGTCTAAAGGGTCAACAAACTTCTTAAATGCGTTTTTAAATACTGTAAGGGGTGTAGTTTCTTAGATGGGGTCATTAATGGGAGTATCTAACATACAGGCCCCTCAAAGCAACATCAGAATTGGACTGCCCCCTAAAAAAATCTATTTGGCTAATTTTCTTAAAAATTTGAAAAATTACTACTATATTTCTAAGCCCCTTAATGTGGTTAAAAAAAAACACATTTAAAAAAAAGATGCCAACCCTACAGTAGACATATGGTAAAATGCTAGTTATAAAACTATTTTGAGTGTAATAACTATCTGTTTTACACGCAGAAATTTGTGAACTTTGAAAATTGCTAATTTTTGCAAATTTTCATGATATTTTGAAATTTTTCACAAATAAACAAGGACTTTTTGGACCAAAATGTATTACGAACTTTAAAGCACAATGTGTCACCGAGAAAACAATCTCTGAATCACTTGGATAGGTAAAAGTGTCAAAAAGTTATTCTCATATAAAGTGACACGTCAGATTTTAAAACCAGGGCTCTGTCAGGAAGGCCAAAACTGGCTCCGACGGTAAGGGGTTTATTGTTTACAATAGTCATAGTTAGCACTTAACTTGTTTGATTAAATCTACAAGTTATTACGTTCATGTGGTCAAATAATGTGGATACCTAATATGTGTAGGGTTTTTTGTGTAATGTATGCACAATTATTTTTATTTTTTTTATTTATTTGTCTACCCTTTTCTATTTTAAATCCCATGAAGGGATAACTGTTTTACTTTTATTTTTCCACTCAGTAATGTATTAGCAAATTCATATATGTTAATACATTATAATCTGTGTCAGTTTGACACAGGCAGCGATCAGGGTAGCTCACAGTCTGCCATGATTGCTGGTTTGTTACACAGACAGCCTTGGGACTACTCTAGCTCCCCAGGGCTGACTGTGTTACTCGGCGTTCAATACTTATCGGGGAAGACAGGTCATTCATAGTTCTCTATGAGAGGTATGAATTACCGTAATTGTTGTTGCAGCACAATTACACACCAAAATACGTCCCACAAATGTGTGAACACAACCTTAGGTGTATGGCAGTAATTGACGTCATCCCTTACTACCTCATACACTTCTGAAGAGCTGGCTTGCTGACTAGCACAAAGGCACAGTAGTCAGGGGACCATCGCTGTCTAGTGTAGCCACCAACTGCCCTCACCGAACACTGTGTGATCAGGAAATACTGAAGGCTACAAAATAGAAGAGGCGTTTCCCTGGCGCACAGTATACGTTGGGAGCAAGAAGGGACATGTCAATTCTTGCTGGCAAAAATTAAAGTGAATGGACGCTGGCACAGAGCGCTCTAAAAGTACGTGCTGGTCAGTGCATACTTCTAACCACCGGGGTATAGAGGCGTGCACAGTACACCCCGGCTAGAAGCCTTGTGAACATACTCTTACTGCAACATACATAATAGTACAAATAAATGTAAAAAACACATAACATCAGTGAGGTAAATAAAGTCATTCAAGCCCACAGTCAGCCTAAGGAATAAAAAAAAAAAAAAGACCCAGACAACCCTGTTTTCAGTGACTTTGTTTGCAACGTGAACCCAACTCACACATATATCTCTAAGCCCTAAAATACATCTTCAAGTAGGAAGTGGTCATAATAATGTGACTCAGCTGGGTATAGGTCACTGGCAGAATGGGCAACCACGGCTTTCAGAGGGGCAGTTCCCTGCACACACTGATTGGACAACAACAGACTGTGCAGGGGCACATTTCTAATTGGTAACAGCCACCTTACAGATTCAGTAAGGGGATGTTCACACGGCGTGTTGACTCTGTTTTTAGATGCATGTTTGGATCCTTGTTTCGGACCCTAAACGGATCCAAACACGCAGCTAACAATGTGCAGTGTCATTTCCATTGCCTTCAATGTAAATCATGTATCAGTGTTCAGACGAGTGATCACTAATGCGTGTTTTACATGTCTCTTTCAGATTCGTTCAAATAATTGTCCTGTCAATTCTTGATCCGAAAAACGCAGCAGACGCCCTATTTAAAACTATAGGGTGCGATCCTGCTGCCTGTTGGATGTGTTTTGAATACAATTGATGCTGCACTTTTGAATGTGTTTTTTCCCCAATCCATTTCTAGGCGGAATAACAGAGGAACAGCACAACAGAGATATAAGAGAAGATGCTCCAGGATGATTCCACAGGGAACACAAGTCACAACACTGACACAGGAGATGTCCATAAAAAGGAGGATGGCTTATTACCAAACGTTCTACTGAAGCAGCTGCTATCCCACAACCCAGGAGTCCACCGATTGGGCCTGGGGCACCTCACCCACTGGCTGCAGGCAGAGGGCACAACCAGCACCTGAGCCCTCACATCCTCTCTATGGGGTTATGCACCCATTGCCATTATACAGTGGTTTAAGGTGCCTTGTGACAGTAACACGTGACTATGGACACTGATCCCCCACAAGTAATGTACTACAGCAGCTCAGTCACACGCTATAGAGCACGTGTCTCCACCCTACACTACAACTCCCAGCATGCCCTGTAAGTGGCGGTCAGCTCCCGCAGAGCGCTCTGCCTGGTCACGGTGCAGATAAGAAGGGGTCTCCACATCACACACGGGGATCCCCTCCGCATTTCTTAGGCTTTCCCGCCAGCTTAGCGGGTGTCATGACGCCACTTCCGGTGCGGGGGCCGCCGGGAAGCCGAGCCGCCCGCCCTCTCCCCACAGCCATCCACAGACGCTAGGAGGAGGCCGCGGGCAGCCAGTCTCACTAGCGGCGGTGAGTACCGGGATGGGGAGGCTCAGGGAGGCCTCCGCGTGCTGGGGCGGTCGGGTGTCTCCAGTCACGTGGGCTGCAGAGAAAACCGCAGCATGTGAGGGGGAGATTTTAATGCGCGTTTTGATGACGTAATAACGCCTGGCCCCGACACTGTCAAGTCTGGAGCGTTCGGACGTACGAAGTGACTGGCTACCGCCGGCTTCCTGCCTCCGACCTACGCGGCGTGTGCTGGGGATGGCATACACCTGTGTGACGGGCAGCCCGCAGCGGTCCCCAGCTTGGTTTCGGGGACCAGGAGGAGGGCGGTAAAGTTAGGCCTTCCGGTTGCTAGACTGGAGCTGTGATTGGTTAAAAGAGTAGTGAAGTGTCCGACAGGCAGCCAATGGGAAGCGAGAGGGGCGGGCGCTAGAAGTCACGTGGAAAGGCTTCCTTTTGACAGTTCAGGTCTTGTGAGACTCATACAGAAGGATGTGCACTGCGGAGGGCGGATGCAGCGGTTACTATGGCAACTAGTAGTCCCCACTGGTTGCTATGGGCTACTCCTTCCCTTGGCAGTGATAGGAGCCCGACTCTGTCACACGTTGTATCAGGCGCAGTTCACACAGTGCAGATGGCCCTTTTCTTTTAACCCCTTAATGACCAGCGACACGTTGTAGCTTTTACCTCCTCGCATCTCAGCAGGCGTAACCTTTTTTCTTTTTTTAAGTGACGCAGTTGTATGAGGACTTGTTTCATGCGGGAGAGGGTGTATTTTTGCAAGGCGTAGTTTAAGTTTGCACATAAATTACTACAGATTTTTTTTTTTCATTTTGTTTTGCAGCAGCCGCATGAAAAAAAGTTTCTCTTTTGCTTTTTACACCGTTCACATTTCACACTAAGGCCATGTTCACACGGCTTAAAATGGGCCATATTTCGGTCCGTAATTACGCGCCGAAGTGCGCCAATTACGGGCCGAAAACGGCCCATTCATTACGGTAATTCACAGTTCTCATAGAGAACTATGGATTACGTCTCCTCTCCCTGCTTGGCGAAGCCGCCGGGCGGGGAGATAATTGACATGTCACTTTCTAGCGGCGTATACGCGCCGCTAGCAGTGATAGTCAATGGGCCGGCGAAGTGCCGGCCCCCCTGCTTACTCCCCCGCTCCCGCCCCCGTCCACACGGCGTAATTGCGGGGCGAAATTACGTCCCGCAATTAAGCCGTGTGAACATAGCCTTAGTCACCTGTTAGATGAATTCTACAGGTTATTACGGGCGTATGGATACCTAGTATGTGTAGGGTGTAATGTGTGCACAGTGATGGTTTTTTAAAACATTTTTTTCCCTTTTTTTAATCCCATTAAGGGCTCACTATTGCTTTTTTACACTTAGTACTAGCACACTCCTGTATACTCCTGTATGCTAAGACTCTGTGTCAGTATGACGCACAGTGTGCCCTGACCGCAGGCTTGCTATGCAGACAGCCCTGGAGCCACTAGTGAAAATAAAATAGGCTGCTCTCCAATACATAGTCACAACTTCTTCATCAATTAATTCAAAATGTTATTGCTTCATTAATTGACAATGTGACTATTCCACCGACTTCTTTATCAAAATATTATAAAAATTCAATCTCTTTAGATAACAACAGATTCAAGTGAAGTATCTTTCAGTCCTTTATCGGACCTTTTTCAGCAGAATATCTAAAAGGGTATGTTCACACAGCTTATTTTGGGACGTATTTCAGTTAATAATTTGCGCCGTACTGCGTGAATTACAGGCTGAAACACGTCCCGGTCATTACGGTAATCCACAGTTCTCATAGAGAACTATGGATTCCGTCTCCTCTCCCCGCTTGCATAATACGGCGAGCGGGGAGAAAGTGACATGCTACTTATTCACGGCGTATACGCGCCATGGATAATGCATGTCTGTGGGGCCGGCGAGCTGCCGGCCGCACCGCCCCCGCTGCACGGCAGCCGGCGTAATTGCGGGCGAAATCCGTCCCGCAATTACGCCGGCAATAAGTCGTGTGAACATTGCCTTATTTTCAGGCGTAATTGCGAGCGTATGTCGCCGCATATTGCGCTTAATACGCGGCGAAATGCGCGTGCAATTACGGTAATCCATAGCTCTCATAGAGAACTATGGATTACGCCTCCTCTCCCCGCGCATACAGTACAATTGTATTGTACGCACAGGGGGACAAGTGACATGTCAATTATTTGCGATGAATACGCGCCGCGATTAATGCATGTCAATGGGGACGGCGGGCTGCCACCCCCCGTGCTTTGGGAATACGCGTTGATCAGCGCGACTCCCAAAACACCCGCCGAATTGCGGCACGTACTGTACACACCGCAATTACGCCGTGTGAACATACCCTAAAATTAATAAAAACAACAGATTAAAACACAATAAAAACAAACACGTTAGTCACATTAATGGAATACAGGTTATTTACTCAATATTCGACATCTATTTTCTTGTTCAATTCTAAATTTTAGATCTCATTCCGATATTTAGCTGGTTATCTATCTATTTGATAACGTATGATATCTGTCTATGCGATTTAGCTTTCTGCATGTTGTATCTTTTCTGACACGATATATGTAATTAATTCATCTTTTTCTGCTATTGTACTTTTATTAGGTCTCATAAAAATAATGAACTGAACAAGAAAATAGACGTCAAATAGTGAGTAAATAACATGTACTCCATTAATGTGACTAACGTGTTTGTTTTTATTGTGTATTAATCTGTTGTTTTTATGAATTTTTAGAGATTCTGTTGAAAAAGGTCCGATAAAGGACCGGAACGTACTTCACTTGAATCTGTTGTTATCTGATTGAATTTTTATAATATTTTAATAATGAAGTTGGTTAAATAGTCACGTTGTAGATGAAGCAATAACATTTTGATGAAATTTTTAATTAATTTATGAAGAAGTTGTGACTATGTACTGGAGTGCAGCCTATTTTATTTTCACTGGTCAGACATTTTTTTGGCTTGCACCCGATTTATTAATGCAAGTGCCGAGGAAATTTCTTTGAATACTGGAGCTACTCTAGGGCTGACACTGCAGACATTCACCAGTCCCGATGGACCAGGAGAATTCTCTTTGATTACACCATGGTCACGGACCGCAGCAATCAAAGGGTTAAACGCCGGAGATCGGAGACTTCCTCTGCTCCCAGTGTTAACAGAGGCTGCTCTAGGAACAGAGCTGCAAATCACAACTCTGCTGGGAGCCGCAAAACCCCTCTGTTTGCGGCAATGTCATTTGATGTCGCTGCAGACAGGCGACCTGCACCGCCCGCCGTCAAAAAATTGTGGGCGGTCATTAAGGGGTTAAGGGCCGGTTCACACGGCTTGTTCAAGCCGTAATTGCGTGACGGATTTCGCCCGCAATTACGGCTTGAGTAAGGGGCAGGGCGCTGCTCCCCGGCCCCTTAGACTTTCATTATCCACGGCGCATATCCCGCCGGGATAATGAGCATTTCACTTTCTCCCTGCTCGGTGGATTCGCCGAGCGGGAAGGAGAGACGGACTCCATAGTTCTCTATGAGACCTGTGGATTACCGTAATGGCAGCGACGGATTCCAGCCGTATTGCAGCGCATTACGGCGTGCAATACAGCTGCAAACCGTGCCCAAAATAAGCCGTGTGAACGGCCCTTTAAGGTAATCCAAGGCAGAAATGCACAGAAACTTGATTTCTGCTGTGAATGACCCTCCACATGCAGATTAGCTCCATTGTCATTCAGGGCAGCTAATCTGCTTTTCTGTGAGGAAGCCTCAGCAGTGAGGAGCAGTTGGAGGATATATATTTACCTTGCTCCTCCGCTAGCAGTTCCTTTTCTTCCTCGAAGAGCCATTTCAGACTGGGAGAATCGGCGCGCCCCGTCTGCATCAGGGGATCACTCATAGTTTTGCTCTCGCTGTTGCCTCTCCTCCAGATAATGTGAATGGGGTATAAATCGCACATCTGTTGAAGGCAGGATATAGGTCCGATTCACTCAGCGTTGGAGATTAATGGAATGCATACAGAAAAAGGGGATAAAACTAACTAAAAGAAAAAAACCGGAAACATGGCCGTTACTCACCGCTGGAAAGCTAAATGAAGACTGAACACAGAGCAACATACGCCCGCCCATGCTATTAAAGAAAAATACCACAGGTGCAGCTGATGGGTGGAATCTCCATTATATTCTCCTCCACTAAGCTGGACAGAACGCAGCACTTACACCACTATAGACATCTATTCACACAGCAAGCAAAAAAGAGAAAAGCTCCCACAGTACCATAAGTTGGGAAACTATAACAGATGCAAAAATACCCATAAAAAAACAGCCGCTCGCACAGCCTTTCCATTGCTGGATGGGGGCGGGCTGCTGGTATTCTACTTGCATCCAGTCCCCAGTACTGTTGGCAAAAAAACTATTTTTCACAAACTGGAAAATAGCAAATATGTAGGTATTGGTTAACAAAATGGCCACTAATTGTAACCTGCAAGCCGCCATCACGGCACCTCATTGTTATTGCAGGTCCCTGACACTCCTTAAAAATCACAAAACATACAAGAAAAAGAGATAAAAATCTACTAAAAGAAAAAACAGAAACATGGCCGAACTCACCGCTGGAAAAGCTAAGATGAGACTGAACACAGAGGCAACAACGGCCCCATTCTATTAACGAAAATACCCAGGTGCAGCGGAAGGGTGGGTAACCCATATCTCTCTCCACTAAGTGGACAAAACTGCAACCTAAAATTGACATTTAATTCACACAGCTGGCAAAAAAGCAGAAAAGCCACAGTACCATAAGTTTGGGAAACTATACAGAATGCAAAACTCCCATAAGCACAGCCGCTCACGCACGACCACTATCAAGCAATGAGGGGGCCGGCTGCTGGTATTCTACTCTGCATCCAGTCCCCAGTACTGTTGGGCAAAAAAAAACGATTTTCACAAACGGAAAAATATTCAACATATGAGGTATTTGTTAACATAATGGCCACTATATTTTATGCCTGCAAGCCCGTCACGGCTCCTCATTTATTGCAGGTCCTACACTCCCTTAAAATCACAAAACCTACAGCAAAAGGGGAAAAAAATTTAACTAAAAGAAATAAAACCCAACATGGCCGTGACTCACCCTGGAAAAGCTAAGATAGAGACTGAACACAGAGGCAGACATACGCCCCATGCTATTCAAGAACCAAATACCCCCAGGTGCAGCTGATGGTGGTACCCTAAATCTTTATTCTTCCGTACTAAGATTGACTAGCAAAGCTGTGCACCTGTATAAACTTGCCTGCAACACTTCTATCACACAAAAGCCAAGCAAAACAGCCAGAAAGCCCAACAGAACCCAATAAGTTGAGGAAACTATACCAAGTACATGCAAAATCACCATAAAAGACAGCAGACTCAAGTCGAACACCTGACCATGCACTGACGGGGGGCGGCTACGCGTCGGTACCTCTACATCACTCGGAGCACATCAAGATTCCCAGTAACTAACACGATATTGGGCAAAAAAACTATTTTCACAACTGGAAAAAAATCAAATATGAGGTATTTGTTAACATTATGGCCACTATATTGTATCCGCAAGCCCCTTCACTGCTCCTCATTATTGCAGGTCCGCACCCACACTCCCTTAAAATCACAAAACATAACAGAAAAAGGGATAAAAATTACATAAAAGAAAAAACCAGAAACATGCCCTACTCACCGCTGGAAAAGCTAAGATGAGACTGAAACACGGAGAGGCAACATACGCCCCATGCTATTAAGAGAAAAATACCCAGGTGCACTAGATGGGTGGTAACTCCATATATCTCTCCACTAAGTGGACAGAAAGCTATGGCACCTTAAATTGACATCTATTCACACAGCATGCAAAATAGCAGAAAAGCCACAGTACCATAATTTGAAACTATACAGATGCAAAAAATACCCATAAGACATCCGCTCGCACACCTTCATGCATGAGGGGGGCGGCTGCTGGTATTCTACTTGCACCATCCCCAGTACTGTTGGGGAAAAAAACTATTTTCACAAAACTGGAAAAATAACAAATATGAGGTATTGTTAACATAATGGCCACTATATTGTATGCTGCTAGCCCCCTTCACGGCTCCTCATTTATTGCAGGCCCCTACACTACCCTTAAAACACAACATACAGAAAAAGGGGACTAAAATTACTAAAAGAAAAAACAGATAAACATGGCCCAAGTAACTCACCGCTAGAAAAGCAAGATTGAGACTGAACACAGAGGGCAACTACGCCCCCATGCTATTAAAGAAAATACCCCAGGTGCAGCTGATGGGTGGTAACCCATATATCTCTACCACTAGTGGACAGAAAGCTGCACCTTAAATTGACATCTATTCCACAGCAAGCAATAAAGCAGAAAAGCCACAGTACCATAAGTGGGAACTATACAGATGCAAAAATACCCATAAGACAGCCGCACGCACACTTCCATGCATGAGGGGGGCGGCTTGCTGCGGTATTCTACTTGAACCTAAACCAGTCCCCAGTACTGTTGGCAAAACAACTATTTTCACAATCTGGAAAAATAGCAAATATGAGGTATCGGTTAACATAAATGGCCACTATACTTGTAAGCCTGCAAGCCTCTTCACGGCTCCTCATTTATTGTAGGTCCATCTCCACTCCCTTAAAATCACAAAATAGACAGAAAAAGGGGAAAAATGTTTTTTTTAACTAGAAAAAAACAGAAACATGGCCATACTCTCTGCTATAAAGCTGAAGTGAGACTAACACAGCATATTAGGCAACATAGCCCCAATGCTATTAAAGGAAAAATACCCAGGTGCAGCTGATTGTGGTAATCCATTATATCTCTCCACTATGACAGAAAGCTGCACCTTCAATTGACATCTATTCACATTGCATGCAAAAAAGCCAAAAAGGGTCACATAACCATACGTTGGAGACTAAATAGATGCACCAATACCCGTAGACAGACGCTCGCACACCTTCCATGCATGAGGGGGGCGACTGCTGGTATACTACAGGCATCCAATCCCCTGTACTGTTTTGGCAAAAAAACCTATTTTTCACATACTGGAAAAATATCAAATATGAGTGTATCAGTTAACATCATTGGCCAATATATTGTAAGCCTGCAAGCCTCCTTCACGGCTCCTAATTTTTTGCAGGTCCCTACACTCCCTTAAAATCACAAAATATACAGAACAAGGGGAAAAAATGTTTTTTAACTCAGAAGAAAAACAGAAACAGCCATACTCACTGCTAAGTAACGCTGAAGTGAGACTAAACACAGCAAAGGCAACATAGGCCCCATGCTTATTAAAGAAAATACCAGGTGCAGCTGATTGGTGGTAATCGAAATATCTCTCCATAGGTGGACATAAAGCTGCACCTGTTAAATTGACATCTATTCACATAGCAATGCCAAAAAAGCCAAAAAGCCACAGTACCATACGTTGGGGAGAACATAACAGATGCACAAATACCCGTAAGACAGACGCTCGCACACTTCCATGCATGAGGGGCGACTGCTTGGTATTCTACTGTCATCCAAATCCCTAGTACTGTTGGGCAAAAAAACTATTTTCACATACTGGAAAAATATCAAATATGAGGTATCGGTTAACATAATTTTCTCCATCTGCCACCAACCATCTTTACCAGGGACTGGTATTGCCACCCACCTCCACACTCTGTCATTGTTGCCACTGTCCTGACCTCATGCTGCTGCTGTGGCTGCTGCGTAACCCCAGAAAAAGAAAAAAGGGGGGTGGGGGGGGGGAAAAAAAAAAAAACACTGTGTTCATTGTGCCACTACTCGGACCTCCTTTCCCTTTCGGGAAATTCGCCCATCTCTAATTATAACCTATGGAGAATTATTGACCAATCACATGAAAAGGTGGGACAGTTCAAAATACAGTAAAAAAGGCAGAAAAGAGCTGATTGGTTGAACCAGCGGGGGCTTGGTTATTCCGGCCAATCAGAGTGCGAGCTACTTTGTCCCATGGTAGTCTATGGACAGATCGGGGCACTGAAATCTCAACTCCATGCGGCATGGAGTATTAATAAATAAATTGTTTTTATTAAGTGTAAAACATTCTCTGTAACAGAGCTAAAACCTTCTAAAAACATAAATCAATCAAATCACTAACAACGTGTTTGTCGCCGGGACCGGCGCTACATCAGGAATTGTGATATCGAAAATTGCCGGGAAATAGAGTAATTCAAATTCTTGAAGCTCTTCTCATTGGTCGGCAAAAACCAACCAATCAGAATAGGAGAGACAGTGACCCATTATAACCTATGGAGAAGTATTGACCAATCAAATAAACAGGCGGACAGTTCAAAATACAGTAAAAAGGCGGAAAAGAGCTGATTGGTTGAGCCCAGGCGGCAGATATGAATCCACCAATCATATGTAGTGCGTCTATTTTGAGTGGAGCAAGAAAGGCGTGATAGAAGGGCGCCCTAAAAGTTATTACTGTCTATTGGAAATATTCTAGTACTGTGATTGGTTGGGGGAAGAGGGGCTCGTCCTGCTTAGCCAATCAGTGGGTGTGCTACTTATCTCATAGAGTTCTATGGGGAAAAGAAATGCAGAGCGAGCTCTGTTTGTGATTGGCTAAGTTAAAAGAGGCGCGATATTTGGGCCAATGGGAAGGGGCGGCCCCGCTCTTATGGGTTTTCTAAAAGCAATCTTTAATAAAACTGTACATGCCCAGAAATCAAATTTATAAGACTCCACAAAGTTGTGCCGATGTGTATATAAAATGAAATATAATATGGGGGTAACGAAATAAACAAATTTAAAAAAAAATTCAATTTAATTCATTTTTATTTCTTTATTTTCGTTAGCCAATGATCAATAATCTGGGTGTAACAAATATAAAGAAATAAAAATGAACTCATTGAATTCATAAGAAGTGGTAAAACTTCCATCTTTGTTTACATTTCTGAGTTGTTCAAACAGTGCAGAAGTCTAAAAAATTTGGGGTAATGGTAGGACTTAAAAGTGTTAATCATACTCTTCCAGCTGATGTTACACATTCCTAGCTATGTGACATATCTAATTGGAGGATCCTTTCCACCCCAGAGAAGATAATCTGCACATATGTGTGATTGTGATCTGCAAGGATGGATTCATACACAAATCAGTTAATGTTGCCAGTAAGGTTCTATGTAACTGGAGTAGTTAGTAATCCTGCTACATAGAAGGCTAGTGTAAGCTGCTAATTGCAACTGACACCCTCCGATAACAGCAGGCTTCCTTTGTCACCATGTCTGTCATTTTACCATTTCCTGCCCCAAGTGGTAAAACTTCCATCTTTGTGTACATTTCTGAGTTGTTCAAACAGTGAAGAAGTATAAAGTATAAAAAAAAAGAAATTACGAATAAAGTGGAATAATAAAAAAAAGTTATACATAATTGGTATGGCCACATAACATAATTTATCCTTTACACTGAACATCGTTGAAGAAAAAAATTCGTTTTTTTTTTGTCATTTCACATTCCCTAAAAATGTAAATAAAAATGACCAAAAAACTCAAAACTACCCAAAATTTGGCCCCAACCCAAAATTTTTACTTAAAACCCCAAACAAAAATTGCACCCTCAATAAATTCCCATAGATGGAAGCACAAAGAAGTTATGGGTCGTAGAGAATAGGGGCTCCCAAAAAATAGAAAATTTTTTCCCCATTTTTTTTTACAGTCCCCAAAAACATAAGATGGGTGTTTTTTAAACTGATTTTTTCCCCACCTAATGTGCCAATTAAAATTAGATTATGAAGCAAAAAAAAGAAAAAGGCCTTTTCTGCCAATCTTAATTTTCTTTTAGCAGGGGGTTTTGGCAGTCCCCCATTAAATCTGTTTAGAAACATTGCATGTGATGTGCTGCTCTGAACGTTTTTTTTGGGATTATTTTTGGGTAGTCCCCGGGTGATTTTGGCCCGTTAAAAGTCCACTTTTAACATGGGGTCAAACCTTTTTTCACCCTTTTAGCTGGGGGAAATAGTTAAATGCTAGGGGCCCCGGGAAAGCAAAAACCAAGTTTTGGGTCCCCCCCCACATTTTGGGGTGGTCAGAAGTTTGTCTGTTTTTTCACTTTGGTGTGGGTCACAAACCCAAAATTTTTTTTTTTTTTTTATTTTTCCCAAAAACAAAAAACATTTGTTTTCACCACTTAAGGATTTCTGTTTTTAACATTTTCCCACATGATGCTTTTTGAAGTGTAAATTTTCCCACTTAAAAAAGGGAGTTTTAAAAAATTTTCCCCTGATAAAGGCGTATTTTTAGGCATTTACAAGCCAAAATTATGCTCCACTGTTGTCTCTATGGAGATTTTACTCACATAAATGCCTCAAGAATGGACAAGGCACCTAAATTTTTTCCCAAGGGAAAATAAATCCTAAATATAGTCCCAAATATTTTTTAAAAAATACATGTCGTGTGAATTGCAGAAACATACCCTTAATATCACGAATAAATTTTACTCCGGAAAAATTTTAATGGATGGGCCCATGCCAAACCATAAAACACTAAAATGGGCCCTTTTTTGGTATATGTTTGTTCTATCTGATGTATCACAGTATTTGTCAGGGTACCTTTATTTACAGTATTCCGACAGATACCTTTCAACCCAGCCTTATTGATGGCTTTTTATTTTGGACCCTTTTTTTTATATTCTAAACGGCATTGTATGATAATTTTCATTTTTTGGGGGCCCTTTTATGATTCAGGTTTATGAAAAATTTTCCCAATTTCTTTTAATTTAAAAAAAAAAAAAAAGGGTTGAAAAATTGGATTTTTTTTACTTGGGATTTTATTTTATAGTCTGTTTTAAACCCCAGTCAAGGGTTTAAAAGGTAAAAAAACCTTGGGGGTTAAATTTGGGGAAAAATTGGGGGGTTTAAATTTTTCATGTTCTTTTCATTTCTAAAGCAGTCACCCAAATCGGGTTTATAAATAAACCTCGCAGACAAAATAAAACCACAGTGTAGTCAGGGGACAGTAGCTGTTGCTTTTATTTAGCAGAGCTACTTAAAGGGGTTTACTTTGGTCATTTACAGATTTTAGAGCTAACAAATCCCCGGAATCAGGCAAGAAAAAGGAAAAAGGGAAGTGCAGGTCCCCTTTTTCTGGCTGGTGAGTGCTACTGTGGGCAGGGAATGTGAGAGCTGTGCTCCTCTTCTCCTTCTTCTCCTTCTCTCAACTGTGGCCCCTTCACCCATCTCCACTTACCCCAAAGACCCAAACCCCGGGACTTTTAATCCCGGGATATTGGGTTCTATGTGTTTCCAAAAAATTTGTGGGCTAAGAAAAACCTTTATTGTATGTGGGGGCTTGGGGGCCCCCCAAAAACTAAGGGGAGGTCACTCTGTAAATTTTTTGTGCCCCCATTTGTTTGTAGCCAAAGTTAATCTTTAAAATAAGGGTTTCATGGTGTTTCCAAACCCCCTTTCTATGTCGCTTATTCACAACCCCCTTTCAAACATTTTCAAAAAACCCCACATTTTTTCAGAATTTTCCCCCCCCCCATTTGGCCCAAAAGCCAATCATCCGTTTTAGTAACCGATAAATGCCCCTTTTTTTAATCTTTTGTTTGCAATGAGCCAGCTCACGACACATAACTTCCTTTATGAGCTATGCTTGTCCACATTGAATGTGGTCATAATAATGTGACTTAATTGTGAATATTATGCACAGAAGGTATGCTAGATAAAAACCAATGACCCCCACTCATAGTACTCAGAATTATAAAATGTATCCCCTATTGCTATTTACAGTTTCAGTACCAATAAAGATATATATATATATATATATATTTATTTATTTATTTTTTTTTTATGCAGCAGAAAATTTAAAAAAACCCCATAAAAGGTTGGGGGAATTGTTCCATCTGCTTTTTTTTTAAAACTTCCTGTATCTGAGCTATTGTTAAGTTCAGGGGTCATGGTTTTCCTATTTAAGCTCCCTTGGGTTGGGGTTCATGACGGGTTTTACAGGAGCAAAAGCTTAGGACAATGTGTTTTAAAAATTCTAAGTTTGTAGTTTTTGGGCGTGCTTCAAAAATGGTTTTTTAAAAAAAAAAAAATAAACGGGACTTTTTTCCCACTTAATGTTAAGGGGCATCGCTTACATTTTTCTAATTTTTAAAGGGACTTTTTCCCTTTCCCCCATTACTTTTCCCACACAAAAGGGTCCCCTTTAACTCCTAATCTGTTTTTTGGTCCAGATAAATTATGTCTCAAAAATTGGTAAGGGTTTTTCAAAATTGCAGATAAGTCAATTATTATGATAAGATGGGCAAAATGTTTTTTAACAAAGTGGAATTCGTTTAAAATTTTTCAGGAAAAACTTCGTTTCTAAAACCGAAGGGTCGCCCGATTTTTTGGGTTGATTGCGGGAAGGAAGCATGTTTTTTTTTTGAAAAAAGGGTTTCAAAAGGAACTGGTGTTACAGGGGGCAAAGAAGTATGGGGGGGAAGAAAGGGGGACCCTCAAGGGGCATGTGCGAGATAAAAGCCAATCAGTGCCCGGGGGGGTTCGGTGACTTTCACCGCACTATATAACCCCCGGGCGCGACGCGGGGCAGTTACCACTCCTCTCTCTTTTCCCGTGTTGTAGTGCTGGGGTTCCAGTAGCTGAGATTCACACAAAAGAAAAAAACCTTTTATCAGCGTTTTTTTTTTGGGAGGTTTACATTTTTTCTCAGAGACTGATCTCTTACTTCTAATTTTGTTTTTGGGGGGTTTTGGGAAATTGAAGTCCAGTGGGGTCCAATTCTGCCCCTATAATTTTAATGCTATTGGTCGTTTGGAGCAATTGAATATCAAGGGTTTAAATCTAAGCCTGTTCCGTTGTATTCAGTTAAAGAAACAGGTTTTTACAATCCATTGCAGTTTTTTTGGCTGCTTTTCTTTTGCGAGTTTTATCCAAGGGTTAATTTAAGCGTGTTTGTGTACTGTGTCGTAAAAGAAATGTTTTTTTTAAAACCCCAAAGAAAAAATTTTTTTCCTGGTGATTCCTATAGAATAATTTATTCCGAAGGGTTTAAATTTAAGAGTGTTTCTGCTTTTTTAGTCAGAAAAAAAACACGGGTTTTAAAAACGCACTACCATTTAATTTTTGGCGTTTTTTCTTTTGCGCAATTTATATCCAAGGGTTGATTAAGCGTATTTGTCCTATTGTCAGTAAAATAAACGGTGTTTTTCAACACCAAATAAGAAAATCTTCCTGTAGCATGATTTATATCCGAAGGTTAATTAAGAGTGTTTCTGCTTTTTTAGTCCATAAAATACACGGCGTTTTAACAACCCACTCCCACTTAATTTTGGGCTCTTTTTTTTGTAAAATTTTTTCCAGGGGTTCCCCAAAAATTGTTAGGGGGTTTCATTTGGAGTAAAAATTTACAGGGTGTGTTTTTTAAAAATAACAGATTCTTCATTAAAAAGAGTTGTGTTTTTTGAAAAAAACAGTATGTCAGACAGAGAGGTGGCAAGCTCTTCACATACAAGTGGAGAGGCAAAAAACATTCTGGGGGCGGGCCGGTACGTACAAAGGGACGTCGCAGAGGGGTCACTCGGTGGGGCCCAGAACCCCCGGGTGTCATTTAGCGGCCGTGTGTTGACCAGCAACCCAAAGGGTTTTGATTGGGTTTGATTTGGTCTCCACTTTCCCCCAGGTGAAATCTAACAACCTACCCAAAGGTGGGGGGGGGGAAAATCAGACAGAATCCTTAGTTGGCAGGCCCCGGGAGTGGGCAGCGGCCCTCAAGTGTCTTCAACCCCCCTCTGTCCCTCGGTTTTCCCCCAGCCAGAGATTACATGTGGTTGGGCTCAGGCCACTTTTGCGAGGTGTGGCGGCAAAGTATGATGTGGGACTGGCAAGGGAGGTCATGTTTTGAGGGGGCCCGCCTCTGCATACCAAGACCCTTTAGGAGGCGTAGTGAAAATCAAAAAAATAATCGATGTGTGTAGCCGGGCTGCACTTGGGAGTGGGTAAAGCAAGGGTTTTCATCGTCAGGGAAGAGGGCATCGCTTTCGCGTAGGCAGCGGCGCAGCCAGCAAGTGGGGTTTGGCGTGAGCGCAGGGGTAGCAGCAGTGCCCCAGGTCGGGGCCTGCGGCCCCGGGGGAGAAAACCGTTCGCAGGTCCAAAAAAGTAGCGGACGGGGCCAGCGAGGGAGCCGGGATTTTTCATCAGTGCGGGCCGTTGGTGGTAAAATCACTACTTGGCGGTGTGGGCAGTTCTTTGCCCCAAAACACCGGAGAGCCGAAATTGGGGATATGTAGAATCTGTGGGAGAAGTGAAACGTGGGGGGGAGCAACATTGGCACGACGGCCCCGCGTAAAAACATGCAGCGTCACCATCGGTGGCCCCGGGAGAAATTGGTCAGAGGGTGGTCCATTTCGCCACCGCAAACGCAGCGCCCCTTTGGGATCTGCCATGGCAGCCAATCAAGGGGTCCCCCCCCTCGCAGAAGGGGCTGTTTCTCTTTGCCCTATCGGGCCGGTCCCCGATGTCCTGCTCCCGTACTCATGGTGCCCCATTCTTCACAGGGGGAAAATTTCAAATAGACCCCCGTTGCGTCCCAACCAACCAAGGGGCAGAAGTCCCATGTCCTGTCCAAGTGTTGGTATGCAGTCCCCCCTTTTTCCTAATGGGGGAATCTGACCCTTGAGAACTTAAAAAGCTTGTGCTGAGCCGAGGTGGAGAATTCCAAGCCGTAATTTATTTTCCAAAAAGGCAGTATCAGCCCTTCACAAATATGTGGGACAGTCCTTGAGCTTATCGGTTTGTTCCAAGGTGCACGGCAGCACGGACGTGTGGAGCTGTAACTACGGTCAGGGCCAGTACATGTCCTTTACGGCCCACTGGGTGAATGTGCTTCCTGCCCAGCTACAGCAACAACTTGGACAGGGGACGCCGCTTTCTCCTCCACGTTGTCAAACTGCTGCTCCTGCGCCAATGTCTACCTCCTCCTCCTCCAACACCACCACCATCTCAGCCTCCACAAGTGCTGCTTCATCATACCACATGTGTAGGGCACAGCGGTGTCACGCAGTTCTACACCTGGCTTGCCTCGGCGAACGAAGTCACACAGGGTATGAACTACTCCGCGTCATGCAGCAAGAAATCGATGTGTGGCGTTCTCTGTGCCAACTGCAAATCGGAACCATGGTAACGGACAATGGTAGGAACATGGTGTCCGCACTGCACCGAGGAGGGATGGTCCATGTGCCCTGCATGGCGCATGTGTTCAATCTGGTTCTGAAAAGGTTCCTGAAGTCTTCCACCGATTTTCAGAAGATTCTGAAAATGGCCAGGAAACTGTGCATGCACTTCATCCATTCCTACAAAGCCAGGCATACTCTCCTCGAGTTGCAGTGGCTGAACGGCCTCCCCCAACACACGCTAATATGTGGTTTTTCCACCCGTTGGAATTCTAGCCTGTATATGTTGGACCAACTGTATGAACAGAGAAAGGCCATTAGCGATTTTTTGATGATCCCGGCGGACAGGAGTACTCCCCTGTGTAACTTTGATGTCAGCCAGTGGCAGCTCATGCATGACACCTGCCGTTTGTTGAGGCCGTTTGAGGAGGTGACGTTATTTGTCAGTCGCCTGGACTATGGGATGAATAACGTGATTCCACTGCTTCATGTCCTGGAACAGATGCTGAAAAATCTGTCTGGGCAGGGAACTAGAGACGTGGCGACTTCATCTCGCGGCCACATGAGTCCGGTGGGGACTGAACTCGAGGAGGAGGAGGACATTGGAGCACAAGCATTGTCTGGTGAAATGAGTGTTTTTTCTACCCAGGTGACTGGAGAGGAGGAGCAGCTGGAGGAGGTAGATGGAGATGAAGAAGACGAGGCAGATGACCCACAGGCACCGTGGCAGAATACAGTGGAGATAGAGGCAGGGAGTCCCTCAGAGTCACTTGTGCAGATGGCCCGCAGCATGCTGATTTGCCTGGCTAGTGACAGCCGAATAGTCACCCTCCGGCAGAGGGATGACTTCTGGCTCTCTACCCTATTGGACCCTCGCTACCGGTCCAAAATGGGAGCCTTTTTCCCAGCTGCTGAGAGGGAGGACAAACTCAAATACTATAGAGAAATTCTCTGTAGTCAGTTGGCCACTGCCAGTATGTGGCATTGTCCATCCTCTGACAGGTCTGACCGGGAGGTTCCTCAGCTCTCACGTACCACTGCTGTGGCTGCTGTTGGAAGGTGGGAGGGGGTAGGAGCAGTACCAGCTCCATCAGCATCAACCTAAGTCTGGAGTCGCTGATGTGCAGCTTCCTTCACCCGCCTAGTGAGGAGGGCACTCACCAGCAGCAGCAGCAGGACCTGGAGCAGACCTGAAACAAAGGTGGTGGGCTTTCTTTTGGACAGCACTCTGCCACCCAGTTAGAAGATCCGCTGGACTACTGGGCAGCCAAACTGGAGGTGTGGCCGCAACTTGCCGAGTTTACAGTGGAGAAGCTGTCATGCCCGGCCAGTAGTGTGGCATCAGGGCAGGTGTTTAGTGCGGCGGAAGCCATCGTTACCCCAAGGAGAACCCGCTTGTCCATGGGAAATGTGGAACGACTGCCCTTTGTCAAGATGAATCAGGCGTGGATCGGCCAGGATTTCCACACACCAATGCCTTTGGCGTCAGATTACATCAGCCATGACGCATCACCAAAACTTTGAGAAAATGAGTCTGGATTCAAACTACCTGCCTCAGCCACTATTCTGATGCTGCCACCCGCCTGACGCCACACATCTGCTGCCAGTTTCTCCATCTGCCTACCACCATCTTTACCAGGGACTGGTATTGCCACCCACCTCCACACTCTGTCATTGTGCCACTCTATGACCTACTCCTGTTTTTGCCACCTCCAGAATGTCATGTGCCACTGTCTGACCTCATGCTGCTGCTGTGGCTGCTGCCGTGACCTACACACTCTGTCATTGTGCCACTGTCTGACCTCATGCTGCTGCTCTGGCTGCTGCCATGACCTACACACAGTGTCATTGCGCCACTCGCTGACCTCATGCTGCCGCTGGTGCTACTGCCGTCACCTCCACCCTCTGTCATTGTGCCATTCTGTGGCCTACTCCTGTTGTTGCCACCTCCAGAAATTGTCATTGTGCCACCCTCTGACCTCATGCTGTTGCTCCTGCCATCACCTCCACACTCGGTTATTGTGCCACTCTGTGGCCTACTCCTGTTTTTGCCACCTCCCCACTCTGTCATTGTGCCACTGTCTGACCTCATGCTGCTCCTATGGCTGCTGACGTGACCTCCACTCTGTCATTGTGCCACTGTCTGACCTCATGCTGCTGCTGTGGCTGCTGCCATGATCTCCACACTCTGTCATTGTGCCACTCTGTGGCCTACTCCTGATGTTGCTGACACCTCCAGAATTTGTCATTGTGCCAGTCTGTGGCCAACTCATGCTGCTGCCAAGTGACCGCCGTATCACTGGAACATGTTGTGGTTTCCTAATGTTGTTTCCACCCTCCACCATTCTATGATGTTGCGACTATGTTTTTTTTTCCCCTTCTTTTCACCTGTCATAAGGAATGGGAAGGATCAGTATTGTCTAGCCAAAAGCAGGAGTAGATACAGAATACAGAAGACATGCAAGTATCCCATTTACTGGTCATCTCTGTTTTTGATCAACTCCTGTTTGTTTTTGGCCTTAGCAATACTGATGGATTATTGACTGATTGAAAGCGGACACTGACAGATGAAAGGAAGGGCAAAATGATCAGAGACGTCAACGCAAAATTACTGCCGACACCCTCTCCACTCATTCGGGGAGGGGGGGGCCTCTACATGTATCAGCGTTTAACAGAACAGGTTCTGTCATATTCTGTGATGGTTTAAAGCTCTGGTCTCATGGAGTGACCCCTGCTGTGATGTCCCCTTACTGTGCTGAGACCTGTGCTGGCTCCAGTAACCTACTACTGTGTTCTTTGACGCTATGGTAGGATCTTAGCCTTCAGCTTGTTTTTTTTTCCAGCTGGCACTGCCATGACTTTGTCAGGCTGCGTTCCTGCTTCAGTTTTTTGGTCCGTTTTTCCCCGGTAAGTGCCCAGGGAATTGAAGGGTGAAGCAATTCTAATAGCGGCGGCAGTCATATGCGTGTCATACTAAAACTCAGCATTGTATGAAGACCAAACCAAGCTCCCTCTGCATATTTAAGTATGGCACAATGTGCTACAGCACCCTATAGGCTCTGTGCAGCCAGGAAATAGCTGTTTTTAACATGATTCATCCCGAAGTAATTCGGACCGAAACGGATTTTGACGGAAAATTCGGCAAAGTCGGCGAACTGATTTTTTGAGAAATTCACCCATCTCTTATTATGACCACCATCTAATATCCAGATTAACTGCCATGTGTAATATGAACAGTGACTAGATGGTCTCTGCAGGTTGCTACATTTGTCTGCAGCCATGCTGACTGCAATGCATCCTACAGTTGAAAGAGGGTAAGTAGAGGATCATCCATAGAATCAATACGATGATCGAGGTGGTCTTATTGATGCTCAGCTGGGATCAAATCTGGGAAATGAAGGGGCTATTATGCTACTTGGAAATCTTGGTCATGATCTTCTAGCTAATGTCAAACATTTCTAGCCATGTTGCCTTGTCCTGCTATAAGATGCCATCTGTCCCAGGGAAGACAATCAACATGTATGTTTGTACGTAACCTGCAAGAATGGATTTACACCCAAAGTGGTTGTCAGTGTTTTTCATATAGATGAGTGGGTCCAGAGAATCCCACAAAAACATTCCCCAGACCATAACGCACCCACACCCAGCTTCTATTCTTCCAGCAAAGGTTGCAGGGTATTTGTTCTCTGATGTTTCTTGCTGACAACACATCAGTGTACATCCATTCAGTGAAGCAGAAAATGTGACTCGTCAGAGAAGACAACACTTTGGCAATTAGCGTAGGTCTAATTCCAATACTACCATGAAAATTGCAACCTTTTTTGCTGTTGGAAGTTTGTTAGCAAAGTTACAGTGACCATTCATCTGCTTCAGAACCCAAAATACAGAAGGGTTTACTGAGTTGTTGTTTGAGAAACACATCTGGTAGCCACCTGGCTGAATTTGGTGGTGAGGTATTCCACTGTAGTGTCAGTTTGGCCCAGCGCACCTTCGCAGCGAACAATTACCTCTTACATCAATTGCATGTGGTGCTCCACAGTTTCCACGTTGCTTGTTCACAATGGTGCCATTTATCGACTCATGATATCCTTTTACCACAGCAGCACATGAATAATTAACAAACTGTATCGTTTCAGAAATCCTTCCAACAATTATCAGTTTTTACCCATGACAGAAACAAGGCAGATGTGTGTAAACAGCCTATCACATGCCTTACACAGCAACAGGCCAGCTCATGACAGGTGACTTCATTTATGAGCTACATGCGCTGACATTGAAAGTGGTCATAATAATTGTTACTTGACTATGTACATCTGTTTCATTCATTGAATTAACATATACTAAACATGGGTATCTTATATCTACACTCACCGGCCACTTTATTAGGTACACCTGTCCAACTGCTCGTTAACACTTAATTTCTAATCAGCCAATCACATGGCGGCAACTCAGTGCATTTAGGCATGTAGACATGGTCAAGACAATCTCCTGCAGTTCAAACCGAGCATCAATATGGGGAAGAAAGGTGATTTGAGTGCCTTTGAACGTGGCATGGTTGTTGGTGCCAGAAGGGCTGGTCTGAGAATTTCAGAAACTGCTGATCTCCTGGGATTTTCACGCACAACCATCTCTAGGGTTTACAGAGAATGGTCCAAAAAAGAAAAAACATTCAGTGAGCGGCAGTCCTGTGGGCGGAAATGCCTTGTTGATTACAGAGGTCAAAGGAGAATGGGCAGACTGGTTCGAGCTGATAGAAAGGCAACAGTGACTCAAATTGCCACCCGTTACAACCAAGGTAGGCAGAAGAGCATCTCTGAACGCACAGTACGGCGAACTTTGAGGCAGATGGGCTACAGCAGCAGAAGACCACACCGGGTGCCACTCCTTTCAGCTAAGAACAGGAAACTGAGGCTCCAATTTGCCCAAGCTCATCGAAATTGGACAGTAGAAGATTGGAAAAACGTTGCCTGGTCTGATGAGTCTCGATTTCTGCTGCGACATTCGGATGGTAGGGTCAGAATTTGGCGTCAACAACATGAAAGCATGGATCCATCCTGCCTTGTATCAACGGTTCAGGCTGGTGGTGGTGGTGTCATGGTGTGGGGAATATTTTCTTGGCACTCTTTGGGCCCCTTGGTACCAATTGAGCATCGTTGCAACACCTTGTTGAATCTATGCCACGAAGAATTGAGGCAGTTCTGAAGGCAAAAGGGGGTCCAACCCGTTACTAGCATGGTGTACCTAATAAAGTGGCCGGTGAGTGTATATTCTACAGTCCTTTCAGCTAAATCTCAAGTTTCTTTCCTTATGCCTCAGTAAACTTACATTTCCTATATATCTTCTTCTAAAGAAAATCTTTAAGCTTGCCTGTTCTCCCTTCTTATATGATGAATAAATCAGCAATTCTACTTTTAGCTGAGGCTGAGTTTTAGCAGAAAGTAATTGGTAGTTTTGCAGAATTGTGACTTAAATGAACTTTATCTTTGATTATGAAGTCACCTTTGGCCTGCATGACCTTGTTTAATTCCTTTGGTAGAAAATCTATTTCGATCATATGATGGATTTGGCCACAACAAACAGAGTCTAATCTTTATTTAAATAACTGTTCTTGTTACTTTTGATCACATAAACCCTTAAAATCTTGAAGAAATGAAATGTTATTAAGAGATTAGTTGGACTACATAGTAGTTATTGGGAAAAACCTTCACAAAATCCTAAAAATAAGTAAATACATAAAAATGTATCCTATAGACAAGAGGCTGAAACATTCGCCTTCAAGCCTCCTAAATCTTTATGCTGGGACCTGCTGATACCAGTCTTGTGAGCCAGTGTGAGATTTCAAGAAAAGGGGCAGGTTTATTGGCTCTATGGACACAATATTTGACATCACAGCATTTGAAGCTGGAACTGAGTTCAATGCCTGGAAAAGGTGAGTTCTGTTTTTATTGCTTCTATTTACTTTGTGTGCAGTTGCTGTGGAGAGCAACTGTAGCAATAGGTGTTTTCATATAAAAATTGCAGGGAAGCATTTCCCTTTTACTAATTGTTTTTACTAAAACTTTGCTTTAAAGGTTTCTACTTATGGCACAATTTGGTACAAAGGAAAAGGGATTTTTAGTATTGTGCAGATCTCTATTACATCTCCACTTGGTTTGTTTCCAAGCTTTCTCAGTACCCAGTTTTTCTAGGAAGATTTATTAATTAGAGGATTTCTATTAAAGCTCCACATGGTTTGTTATTCACCTATCTTGGGACCCTAACAGGCAAATCTGCTAAGCTACGCCACATTATGGAGGATTTATCACTTCTTAGTTAGGCAAATCTCCCTAATTATGTAGTGATAAAGAAAATGTGGATTTATATTAGTATACTTAGTAAGATTTGTCTGTCAGTAGCTTTAGAAAGCTGTGTAGTTTTACTTGTAGATCTAAAATTGGTATTCTAATTGGATCAGTAAATACTGCCTTTGTCATGCTCTATGTATGTGTATATATAGTATTGGGACAACAGTTCTATTGTATAATCGCTTCTATTCCAAAAACTTTCTATTCCAACGTAGGTCCATAAGATTAAGCTACAATGTGTGTTACTAACGTGTGGTACTAGCAATAGAAAAATATATGTCCAGCTCACATCCACTTTCTTCTATACGGCAGTGTTAAATTACAATAAAGATCGGACGCACGGTTAACCGGTAACTCCCCCGGTACTGATAAAGTGCAAAAAATAGAGGAAACCAGCGTCCATATATGAGCCAATGTTAGGCTAATATTATTGGAGACTATGGAGATGTGGTAAAATTTAAAACATATAGACTTTAATTGAAAAAAGTTAAAAAACGTACAAAACTTCAAACGGTATAAAGTCCATATCTCTCAAAGTTGCAACCACCTGGAGACGGGATCTGCACTCAAAACAGCATGTTACTGAGTTCGACCGATGCGTTTCGATGTTGGCATCTTAGTCATGGTCTAAGACCATGTTATATGTTTTAAATTTTACTAAAAAAAAGAAAGTAGTTTTTTCGCCCGGCAGGCCAAGATGGCAGATATCCAGACTGAGAGGTCTTACCAGAAGCAGCCAACAATCTTCCAGAACAGGAAGCGTGTGCTTCTTGGGGATACCGGCAAGGAGAAGCTCCGCCGCTATTACAAAAATGTCGGTCTGGGATTCAAGACCCCCAGAGATGAAACTGATGGCACCTACATTGATAAGAATTGTCCCTTCACTGATAACGTCAACATCCATGGTCGCATCCATTCAGGAGTGGTCACCAAGATGAAGATGCAGCGCACAATTGTCATCCGTCGGGACTATTTGCACTACATCCGCAAGTACAACCGTTTCGAGAAACGTCACAAGAACATGTCTGTGCAACTGTCCCCCTGCTTCAGGGATGTAAATATCAGAGACATTGTCACCGTCGGAGAGTGCCGCCCCCTCAGCAAAATCGAACGATTCAACGTCCTGAAAGTAACAAAAGCCGCTGGAACCAAGAAACAATTCCAGAAGTTTTAAATGTAAATCACATGTTCTTTCAGGTCAAAAAAAACTTTATAAAAACATTAAAAAAAAAAAAAAAAGAGGCAGCTCACCTTTATTTAAGCAGTCAATTAGACTTGTGGCAAGTCTGTGCTCTAATCCACGGTCATGACACGCAGTATAATTGTGATTAGAGATGGGCGAATTGATTCTAACGAAGTGGAATTCGTTTACAATTTCAGGAAAACTTCGGTTCTGAACGAAGTCGAAGTTTGGGGTACTTCGGGTGAACGAAGTGGGGCTTTTTCATTGATAAAATGGCTGCGAGCACATGGCGTTACATGGGGCAAAGAACTCTGGGAGGAAGAAGGGCATAGCCTGCATGACATGTGCAGAGATGAAGCCAATCAGAGACCGGCGCACTATATAAGTCCGGGCGCCTGTACTGATCAGGGAAGGTGCTGCCGCGGCTGATTGTTACTGAAGAACTGATTTTTATACAGCGATTTTTGTTGGGTGTCTCAGCTTGTCTCAGAGACTGCTTCTCTTAACGTTCTATTTCAGATTTTTTTGGGTATTGGATCTGAAATCCAGTTTATGTCCACTGCAGCTGCATATACATTTAAATCCTATCTGCTCACAGCACATTGAATATCCAAGGGGGATCTAAGCCAGTTCCTGTTGTATTCATTTAAAGAAACAGTGTTTTTACAATACAAATACCACTTCATTTTGGGTGCTCAATTCTTTGGCGAATTTACATTTCCCGGGGGTTTAATTAAGCGTTGTTATTCAGCTGTGGTGACTCCAAAAAAACCGTCATTTTCACCGCCAAAATATATAAATTTTTCCTGTAGACGAATTCACAAGCAAGGTTAATTACAATTTTATCTCTTGTGGTGTGCGTAAAAAATCACCGCATTGTAACACGCTACAAAGCTAGTAGTTTGTGGTGGCTCAATTCTTTGGCGCAATTTACATCCAAAGGGGGTTTAAATTAAGCTTGTTATTCAGCTGTGGTGACTCCAAGAAACCGTCATTTTTTACCGCCAAAATATTACATTTTTTTCCCGTAGCCTAATTCACAAGCAAAGGTTATTTACAATTTTATCTTTGTTGTGTGCGTAAAAAACACCGCATTGTAACACGCTACAAAGCTAGTAGTTTGTGGTGGCTCAATTCTTTGGCGCAAATTTTCATCCAAGGTTAACTAAGTATTTTTCTGCAGTTGCACTCAGTAAAAGAAACTTTCTTTTTCATCGCCACAGAAGAAATTCTGTAGTATAATTCATATCCGAAGGTTAATTAAGCCTTTACATTCAGTACAATACACAGATTTTTTAAACGGCACATACAAGTAAATTTTTCTGGCCAATTTGTGGAGCGCAATTTATATCCAAGGTTACCTAAGCTTCTTAGTGGGTTCATTGGAGTCAAATACCCGGTGTTTATTTATCATATACAGATATCTTCATCAAACAGTGTCTGTACATTTTAAAACAAACAGTATGTCAACAGAGAGGTGGCAGGCTCTTCACCTGCAAGTGGCAAAAGGCACAAAAATTCCTGGAGCAAGGGCCCCGGTCGCAGCACAGCAAGGGACGTCGCAGCAGGGGTCCTGTGAGGCCACAACTGCCGCTGTCATCTAGCGGCTGTGTGCTGACTAGCACCCAATGGTTCTTGATTGGGTTTACTAGGTCATTCACTTCCTCCCCGATGACATCTGACAACCCCAGCCAAGAGTCAGTGGGAACGTAAGACACAACCCTTAGTTGGACATGGCCGAGACGGGTCAGTGGCCCTCCCCCTGTCCTCAACCCGCCTCTGTCCCATCCGGTTCCCTCAGCCAGAGATCTACAAAGTGGTCTGGGCTCAGCGCCACTATATAGCGAGGATGAACAATTTGAGGAGGGCAGTCAGCAGCTACCTGGCAGGAAAGAAATTGGGCCAATATCGTCTGCTTCTTGCAGTAGGTGGCAAAGTATAGATGTTGAGAGTGGCATGGGAGGTCATGTTGTGGGGGGTAAAGCCTCTGCATACCAAGACCGGTGATGAGGACAGCATGACGATGAAACACAAATAATGATGATGTAGCCGACCGCACTTGAGAGCCGGGTGAGGAAAGGGGCTTCATCATCGTCAGGAAAAGGACGTCAGGAAAGCGGCGCAGCCAGCAAGTGGGTGGGTGTGGCCGTGAGTCAGCAGGATCGCAGCAGTGTGAGGTTGGTAGCCAAGCGGCCACCGGGTAAAAAACCCGCATCGAAGGTCCAAGACAGTAGCGGCACATTGGCTCAGCGAGGCAGCGGTGGCAGAAGTCAGTCAGTGCGGATCGTTGGCGGTAAAATCCGATCCTCGGCGGTGAGCAGTTCTTTGCTAAGACCCCGGGAGGAGCCGAATATGGGTATATGTAGAATATGTAAGCAGAAAGTGAAGCGGGGCCAGGGAGCTAACTTTTGGCACCACGCCACTGCGTCAACACATTCAGCGTCACCATCCGGTGGCCTGGGAGAAACGTGGCTCAGATGTGGTGGTCCATCCTGCCGCCGCTCCTGCAGCAACAGCAGTGCCCAGTGGCACGCATGCCATTGCAGCCAGTAAAGTCTCCACCACCTCTGAAGAAGGGAGCTGTTTCTCTTTGACATCATCTCCCAGTCCAGATGCTCCTGTTCCTCGCTACTCTTTGGCCCAGTATTCGTTCAGCGAGGCGATTGCAAAGAGACAACAGTATGCGTCCAACCATCTAAGGTGCAGAGCTGACCGTACTCCTGTCCAAGTTTTTTGGTGTTGCCGGGGTCCCTCCCTTTCCAAATCGTGGACTCTGCACCGTTCAGAGAACTAAGGGCTTGTGCCGAGCCGAGATGGAGAGTTCCAAGCCATAATTTTTTTTCCAAAAAGGCAGTACCAAGCACTTCATAAATATGTAGAACGAAGGTGGCCAGTCCTTGAGCTTATGGGTTTTGTCCAAGGTGCACGGCAGCGCGGACCCCTGGAGCTGTAACTATGGTCAGGGCCAATACATGTCCTTTACGGCCCACTGGGTGAATGTGCTTCCGGCCCAGGCACACCAACAACTTGGACAGGAGACGCCGCTTTCTCCTCCACGTTGTCAAACTGCGGCTCCTGCGCCAATGTCCGCCTCCTCCTCCTCCCCCACCACCACCATCTCAGCCTCCACAAGTACTGCTCCATCATACCACATGTGTAGGGCACAGCGGTGTCACGCAGTTCTACACCTGGCTTGCCTCGGCGAACGAAGTCACACAGGGGAGGAACTGCTCCGCGTCATGCAGCAAGAAATCGATGTGTGGCTTTCTCCGCGCCAACTGCAAATCGGAACTATGGTGACGGACAATGGGAGGAACATGGTGTCGGCGCTGCCCCGAGAGGATGGTCCATGCGCCCTGAAATGGCCCACGTGTTCAATCTGGTTCTGAAAAGGTTCCTGAAGTGTTCCACCGATCTTCAGAAGATTCTGAAAATGGCCAGGAAACTGTGCATGCACTTCATCCATTCCTACAAAGCCAGGAACACGGCGGCAGAATGGCCTCCCCAACACACTCTGATATGCGATGTTGCCACCCGTTGGAATTCCAGCCTGCACATGTTGGACCGACTGTATGAACAGAGAAAGGCCATTAACGATTTTTTGATGATCCAGGCGGACAGGAGTACGCCCCTGTGTAACTTGATGTCAGCCAGTGGCAGCTCATGCATGACACCTGCCGTTTGTTTGAGCCATTCGAGGAGGCCACTTATTTGTCATTCGCCAGACAAACGGGATGAATAACGCCCTTTCCACTGCTTCATGTCCTGGAACAGATGTTTGAAAAATCTGTCTGGGCAGGGGAAATGGAGATGTGGCGACTACATCTCGCGGCCACATGAGCCCCGCTGGGGACTGAAATGGGGGGAGAGGATATTGGAGCAGAAGCATTGTCTGGTGAAATGAGTGGATTTTCTACCCAGGTGACAAGAGGGGAGGAGCAGGAGCAGCTGGAGGGGGTAGATGGAGGTGAGGAAGACGAGACAGATGACCCGCAAAGCACCGGGGCAGTATACAGGGAGATGGAGGCAGGGACCCCTCGGAGTCACTTGTGCGATGGCCCACAGCATGCTGATTTCCTGGCTAGTGACAGCCGAAAAGTCAGCATCCGGCAGAGGGATGACTTCTGGCTCTCCCCCCCTATTGGAACCCCGCAAACCGGTCCAAAATGGGAGCCTTTTTCCCAGCTATTGAGAGGGAGGAAAAAACTCAATACTATAGGAAATCCTCCGTAGTCATTGGCCGCTGCCTATGTGCGGCATCGTCCCTCCTCTGACAGGTCTGACCGGGGGTTCTTCAGCGCTCACGTACTACTGCCACAGCTGCCGGGGGAAGGTGGGGCCGGTTCGGAGCAGTACCAGCTCCATCAGCAGCAACCTAAGTCTGGAGTCACGATGAGCCAGCTTCCTTCACCCCGCCTAGTGAGGAGGGAAGTCGCCAGCAGAAAGAAAGCGGGACCTGGAGCAGACCCTGAACCAACGGGTGGTGGCCTACTTGGACAGCACTCTGCCCCCCCAGTTAAGAAGATCAGCTGGACTACTGGGCAGCCAAACGGGATGTGTGGCCGCAACTTGCCAAGTTTGCAGTGGAGAAGCATCCTGCCCGGCCAGTAGTGTGGCATCAGAGGGGGTGTTGATTTGCGGCTGGGGCCATCGTTACCCCAAGGAGAGCCCCGCTTGTCCACGGGAAATGTGGAACGACTGACTTTTGTCAAGATGAATCAGGCGTGGATCGGCCAGATTTCCCACACACCAATGCCAAGGCTCAGACTACATCACCCCATGACGCCTCACCCAAACGTGAGAAATGAGTCTGGGTTTAAACTACCTGCCTCACCCACTATTCTGATGCCGCCACCCCCTGATGCCACACATCTGCTGCCAGTTCTCCATCTGCCACCAAACCCTCTTTACCAGGGACTGGTATTGCCCACCCACCTCCACACCTGTCATTGTGCCACTGTCCCGACCTCATGCTGCTGCTGTGCTGCTGCCATGACCTCCACACTGTGTCATTGTCCCACTCTGTGGCCTACTCCGTTTTATGCCACCTCCAGAATGTGATTAAAGCCACTGTCCCTTTCCTCATGCTGCAGCTGTGGCTGCTGCCGTGACCTCCACACTATGTCATTTTCCACTCTGTGGCCTACTCCTGTTTTTGCCACCTCCAGAATGTGATTGTGCCACTGTCTGACCTCATGCTGCTACTGTGGCTGCTGCCGTGACCTCCACACTCTGTCATTGTGCCACTGTCTGACCTCATGCTGCTGCTGTGGCTGCTGCCGTGACCTCCACACTGTGTCATTGTGCCACTCTGTGGCCTACTCCTGTTTTTGCAACCTCCAGAATGTGATTGTGCCACTGTCTGACCTCATGCTGCTGCTGTGGCTGCTGCCGTGACCTACACACTCTGTCATTGTGCCACTGTCTGACCTCATGCTGCTGCTGTGGCTGCTGCCGTGACCTACACACTGTGTCATTGTCCCACTCTGTGGCCTACCCTGTTTTTTGCCACCTCCAGAATGTGATTTTTGCCACTGTCTGACCTCATGGTGCTGCGGTGGGGTGCTGCCGTGACCTCCACACTGTGTCATTGTCCCACTCTGTGGCCTACTCCTGTTTTTGCCACCTCCAGAATGTCATTGTGCCACTGCCTGACCTCATGCTGCTGCTGTGGCTGCTGCCGTGACCTCCACACTGTGTCATTATCCCACTCTGTGGCCTACTCCTGTTTTTGCCACCTCCAGAATGTCATTGTGCCACTGTCTGACCTCATGCTGCTGCTGCGGCTGCTGCCGTGACCAATACACTGTGTCATTGTGCCACTGTCTGACCTCATGCTGCTGCTGTGGCTGCCATGACCTACACACTCTGTCATTGTGCCACTGTCTGACCTCATGCTGCTGCTGTGGCTGCTGCCGTGACCTCCACCCTGTGTCATTGTCCCACTCTGTGGCCTACTCCTGTTTTTGCCACCTCCAGAATGAGATTGTGCCTCTGCCTGACCTCATGCTGCTACTGTGGCTGCTACCATGACCTCCACACTGTGTCATTGTCCCACTCTGTGGCCTACTCCTGTTTTTGCCAACTCCAGTATGTAATTGTGCCACTGTCCCGACCTCATTCTGCTGCTGTGGCTGCTGCCGGGACCTACACACTGTGTCCATTTTGCCACTTGTCTGAAACCCCTCATGCTGCTGCTGTGGCTGCTGCCGTGGACCTACACACTGTGTCATTTGTGCCACTCTGTGGGCCTTCCCTGTTTTTGCCACCTCCAGAATGTGATTGTGCCACTGTCTGACATCAATCTGCTGCTGTGGCTGCTGCCGTGACCTACACACTCTGTCATTGTGCCACTGTCTGACCTCATGCTGCTGCTGTGGCTGCTGCTGTGACCTACACACTGTGTCATTGTCCCACTCTGTGGCCTACTCCTGTTTTTGCCACCTCCAGAATGTGAATGTGCCACTGCCTGACCTCATGCTGCTGCTGTGGCTGCTGCCGTGACCTCCACACTGTGTCATTGTCCCACTCTGTGGCCTACTCCTGTTTTTGCCACCTCCAGAATGTCATTGTGCCACTGCCTGACCTCATGCTGCTGCGTGGCTGCTACCGTGACCTACACACTGTGTCCCTTGTGCCACTGTCTGACCTCTTGCTGCTGCTGTGGCTGCTGCTGTGACCTACACACTGTGTCATTGTGCCACTGTCTGACCTCACGCTGCTGCTGTGGCTGCTGCCGTGACCTACACACTGTGTCATTGTGCCACGTCTAAACCCCATGCTGCTGCTGTGGCTGCTGCTGTGACATACACACTCGTCATTGTGCCACTGTCTGACCTCATGCTGCTGCTGTGGCTGATGCCGTGACCTACATACTCTGTCATTGTGCCACTGTCTGACCTCATGCTGCTGCTGCCGTGACATCCACACTGTGTCATTGTGCCACTCTGTGGCCTATTCCTGTTTTTGCCACCTCCAGAATGTCATTGTGCCACTGTCTGACCTCATGCTGCTGTGACTGCCGCCGTCACCTCCACGCTCTGTCACTAATGTTGCCACCCGAGCTCTCAGCTTGTTTTTTTCTAGCTTTCTCTGGCATGACTTTATAAGGCAACATTCCCGTTTCAGTTTTTTGGTCAGTTTTGCCCTCTTAAGTGCCCAGGGAATTTTATAGTGAAGTGATTCTAAGAGTGGCGACAGTCATGTGCGTGTCATACTAAAACACAACATTGTATGAAGACTAAACCAAGCTCCATCTGCATATTTAAGCATGGCACAACGTTCTACAGCACCCTGCAGGCTCTGTGCAGCCTGGAAATAGCTGTTTTTTAACGTGATTCGTCCCGAAGTAATTCGGAACGAAGTTATTTTTTGCCGAGAAATTCGGCGAAGTGAACAAAACGAATTTCGGGAAATTCGCCCATCTCTAATTGTGATCCAAGGACCAAATAATTGGATTGGCACCAGAGGAAATATGCATAAAATCCTGAATACATTTATTAGAAATCCATAATAAAAGTCACAAAATATCCACAAACGCAACAACGTGTGCAAGAAAAAGGGGTGAACCAGCTGACGTATTTCGGGCCAAACATGGCCCTTAGTCTTAGCTCAGCTAAGACTATAATTTTTATTTGACAAATGCCAGAATGATCAGAGAGAGAGAATTATTGGAGGCATTTTTATTACTTTCTGCAAAGTCAAACGTTTACATACATTTCATTACTATTTGGTAGCATTGCCCTTAAACTGTACGACTTGGGTCAAACGTTTTGGTTATCCTTCCACAAGCTTCTCACAATAATTGGTAGGAATTCCTCCTGCCAGAACTGGTGTAATTGAGCCATGCTTGTAGACTGCCATGCTTTCACCTGCCTTTTCATTTTTGCCCATACATCTTCAATAGGATTGAGATTAGAACTTTCTGATGGCCACTTCAAAACATTGACTTAGTTATCCTTAAGACTCATTTCCGTCCAAGCTATAACTTTCTGGCTGATGACTTGAGATGTTGCTTCAGTATTGCCACATAATCTTCTTTCCTCATGATACCATCTGTTTTGTGAAGTATACCAGTTCCTTCTGCAGCAAAACAACCCTACAATAAGATGCTGCCACACCTGTGTTTCACAGTTGGGATGGTGTTTTAGGCTTCCAAGCTTCTCAGTTTTTCCTCCTAACGTAACGATGGTCATTATGGCCAAACAGTTCAATTTTATTTTTGTCGACCACAGGACATGTCTCCAAAAATGTAGGTCTCTGTCCCTGTGTGCATTTGCAAACATTAGTCTGGCTTTTATATGTTTCTTTTGGAATAATGGCTTCTTCCTTGCAAAGTGGTCCTTTAGCCCATGTTGATACAGTACTCATTTCACTGTGGAAAATGACACAATCTTAGCAGCTTCCGCCAGCATCTTCACAAGGTCTTTTGCTTTTGTTCTTCGGTTGATATGCACATGTCGGACCAAAGCACGTTCATCTCTGAGACACAGAACCCATCTCCTTCCTGAACAGTATGATGGTTGGACATTCCCATCATGTTTGTACTTGCGTATAATTGTTTGTATAGAAGAACAAGGCACTTTCAGTTGTCTGGAAATTGCACCCAAGGATGAGCCAGACTTGAGCAAGTCCACAATTTTCTTCCTAAAATATCTTTGCTGATTTCTTTAGACTTTCCCATCATGTTACACACAGAAGCAGTGTTTCTGGTGTGCATAAAAAAAAAAAAAACATCCACAGCTGTGTCTCTAACTTACTCAGATGTTGCCAATAAACCTATCCGAAGCTTCCAGAGACAAGACATCATCATATGGGTTGTCCCAAATTGTTTAAATGCATAGTAATTCTAGTTTATGTAAATGTTTGACTTTGCAGAAAGTAATAAAAATGCATTAAATATTCTCTCTCATTATTCTGGCATTAGGCAAATATAACCAATTTTGGCAATCCTAATTGACCCAAAATGGGTAAGGTTTATTCTGATTTCATGTCAGATAGTGAGAAAAACATGCATATGTGTCTTTTTATATAGTGCATGTAAACTTCTGGTTTCAACTGTAGGTGACCTCATCATATTGGGATGTTGCCTTTGTGAACAGACTGGAGCATTAGGTGACTCTCCCATCGGTGCTGCCTATCTAGTTTCCTTCACAGCCTTCACTCTCTTTGATTTGGCTTAATATTTTCAATGTCGGCATGACGCCGGGGCACAGCTCTATGTGACATCACTCTGGCAACAAATCGTTGGCTGGGACATCGCATCAGAGACGTCACTCTGGTGGGTCAGCACAGGAGGGCGCCAAAATCAGAATATCAGTGTTAGCTCATTTATTAGCTAGCCATATTGGGATAATAGCTGCTCTGGCAAATAAAATGGCATTAGAATCAAGCACAGTAAATGTACCGGTACAATATTTAACAGGCATGTCACGAGTATGTCACGGGATGCGCCTGTGACCCGGGGAGAGATTTGCGGGGGTATCCGTGACAGTACCCCCCTTAAGCCCCTCCCTCTTTTTGTCCTAGAGGAATTTCTGGATAACGGTGCGATCCAGGATATTGTCTTCAGGTTCACAGGACCTTTCTTCAGGCCCGAACCCCTTCCAGTCAATGAGAAAATGCCGCTTCCCCCTGATCGTTTTCATGGCCAAGATCTCTCTTATGGTGAAGATGTTCGTGGCGTCAGCCTCAGGAATCGGGGAAACGACCTTCCGGGAGAAACGATTCAGGACAACTGGCTTCAGGAGGGAGACATGGAGGAGTTTGGGACCCGCATCGTGGGGGGAAGGCGGAGCTTATATGCCACTGGATTAATACGGTTCAACACCTCGAACGGACCCAGGAAACGAGGACACAATTTGTAGCTGGGGATCTTGAGACGAATGTACATCGCTGACAACCATACTTTGTCTCCAGGAGAGAAGATAGGCGGGGATCGTCTCCTTTTGTCTGCTTGCTTCTTAGTGCGAGTGGAAGCCCATTGCAGAAACTGGCGTGTCTGATCCCAGATGGCTGTTAAGTCCCGGACCAAGTCTTCCACGGCCGGGACCTCATAGGGCACCGAGAGGGGGAGGGGAGGGCGGAGATAACGTCTGTAGACAATGAAGGAGGGGGCAGACTCAGAGTCTAAAGAATTGTATGAGAATTCTGCCCAAGGTAACAGATTGGCCCAATCATCCTGACGGGCAGAAATGAAGTGCCACAGATAGATGTCCAGTATCTGGTTAACCCTCTCCATTTGCTCGTTTGTGTGGGGGTGATAGGCTGAAGAGAAATCCAATTTTACTTGTAGCTGGGTACAAATGGAGCGCCAGAACCTCGAAACAAATTGGACCCCCCAGTCCGAAACGATATGCCGAGGTAGCCCATGCAGCCTTAAAATGTGTTGAAAAAATTAGCTGGCAAGACGAGGGGCCGAGGATAAACCAGGCAGAGGGACAAAATGAGACATCTTAGTAAATTTAGCCGTGACCACCCAGACAACGGTATTCCCGGAGGAAGGCGGGAGGTCAGTAATAAAGTCCATAGCCAAGTGGGTCCAAGGACAGTCGGGAATAGGCAGTGGTCGAAGCAGGCCTGCCGGCTTGAGACGAGGAGATTAGTTTCGGGCACAGGAAGCACAAGACTCCACAAAGTCACGAACATCTTGGCCCAGACCAGGTCACCAGTAAAAACGGGAGATGAGAGAGCAGGATTTTTTCACCCCTGGATGTCCAGCCATACGAGAGCCATGTCCCCATTTCAGAATCGCCTTCCTTAGAGCCCGGCGCACATAAGTCTTGCCCGGAGGTATCCGTCGCAGATCTATGGGCGCAGCCAAGATTAATCTTTCAGGAGGAATGATATGCAGAGGCACTGATTCGTCCCCTATCACGTCAGAGGCATGGGAGAGAGCATCAGCCTTGACATTCTTCGCCACAGGGCAGAAATGAATCAGAACGTTGAACCGGGAAAAGAAGAGGGACCATCGAGCTTGGGTTTAGACGTTGGGCCGTCTGAAAATAAAGGAGGTTCTTATGGTCAGTATAAATATTGACCGGGTGACGAGCCCCCTCCAGATAACACCATTCTTCTAATTTGATGACCAGTAATTCCCGATCTCCAATGGAGTAATTTCTCTCAGCAGAGGAAATGGTTTTGGAGAAAAAAAACACACGTGAGGGTCTTGCCCTTGGGGCCCTTTTGGGCAAGCACAGCTCCTGCTCCTACGATCGAAGCATCAACTTCTAAGAAAAAATGTTTCTCCGTATCGGGCCGGGAGAGTACTGGGGCAGATGCAAAAGCAGACTTCAACTTTAGGAAGGCTTCCTCCGCCGCTGGTGGTCAGAGTTTCGGATTACTACCTTTTTGGTTAAGGCCACTATAGGAGACACTAGGGAGGAGAAATGTGGCACGAACTGCCTATAATAATGCCTATAATAATTGGCGAAGCCCAGAACCTTTGGATGGCTCGGAGACCCATTGCAGGATGGCAGACAGTTTGGCAAGATTCGTCTGCAGGCCCTTGTCAGAAATAATATAGCCGAAAAAGGGAAGGCTTTTCTGGTGGAAGAGGCACTTTTCGAGCTTGGCATAGAGGCGGTTAGCCCTTAAACGCCTGAGGACCTGTCGTACCTGGACCATGTGGGACTCTGGATCATGGGAGAAAACCAGAATATCGTCCAGATAAAGGACGACACAGGTATACACAGGAATATGTCGTTGACGAACTCCTGGAAGGGCATGACCAGGTACTCGAAATGACCGTCACGGGTGTTGAAAGCTGTCTTCCATTCATCTCCCTCATGAATGCGAATGAGGTTGTAAGCCCCCCGTAGATACAATTTAGAAAATATCTTGGCTCCCCGGAGCCGGTTGAAGAGCTCAGTGATCAAAGGCAGGGGATACCGATTCTTTACGGTAATCTTGTTGAGCCCTCGGTAATCGATACATGGTCGTAGAGAACCGTCCTTTTTCTCCACGAAGAAGAATTCGGCCTCGGCTGAGGAGGAGGACTTGCGAATAAATCCCTTCTGGAGATTTTCTTCAATGTAGGCTAACATAGCCCGCGTCTTGGGTACAGACAGAGGGTAGACCATGCCCCGGGGTGGAGAAGTATTGGGCAGCAGGTCAATCGGGCAATCATAAGGGCGATGAGGAGGAAGCGTCTCTGCTTGCTTCTCGGAGAATACATCCGCAAATTATTAGTACAGAGCGGGAAGGCCCGCCAAAAGCATAGATAGTACCGGAGAAGAAGAGAGAAGCACCGGGCGGGGTGCCACAAAACAGCGAGAACAACATCCTTGTCCCCAAAGCAGGACTTCACCCGTTTCCCAGTTGAGCACAGGGGCATGGCGCTGCAGCCACGGAAGACCCAGAAGGACTGACGAGGAGGACCGGGTAAGCACATAAAACACGAGCTTCTCCCTATGTAGTGTCCCCACTTGAAGGGACAAAGGCTTGGTACAGTACTGGACCGGATCACAGAGGATCTTCCCACTGACAGAGGAGATGTCAAGAGGTTTTACCAGGCAGATCATGGGAAGGTTGCATCTAGACACCAAGGCAGCATCCACAAAGTTTCCAGCGGACCCGGAGTCCAAGAAGGCAGAGACTTGAAACTGAGCTCCCGATCCAGATTCGGGTAGGACCGACATGGACAAGTGAGGAGAAGGCTTGCTCTCACCTAGGGACGCCTCTCCCACATATCCTAGGTGCGTACATTTCCCGGATGCTGCGGACGAAGCGGGCAGCCCCTGCGGAAGTGTTCAGGGCTGGCACAATAGAGGCATAGGTTTTCCTCACGCCACCGGGTCAGCTCCTGTGGGGTCAGGTGGGCTCTGTCCACTTGCATTTGTTCCTCAGCAGCAGGCAGGGAGGACGACTGTGACAACCTCTGGAATACAGGAGCTAAGCGAGGAAAATGTCGAACCCTGGCTGGTTCGTGCTCCTGACGGAGCTCTTCACGCCGTTCTGAAAAACGGATGTCGATCCGAGTGGCCAGAGAGATAAGGTCACTCAAGGAAGAAGGAAGATCACGGGTAGATAAGGCATCCTTTATCTGGCTGGAGAGGTCTTTCTTGAAGGTGGCGGCTACTGCTGCATCGTTCCATGATAGCTCAGAGGCCAGGGTGCAAAACTGTACCGCATAATTGCCCACCGAAGAGTCTCCTTGGCGCAGGTTCAATAAGGCAGTCTCGGCAGAAGAGGCTCGGGCGGGTTCCTCAAATATGCTGCGGAACTCAGTGAGGAACATGGCGAGGTTAGCCCTGACTAGGTCATCTCCATCCCAAAGGGGGGTAGCCCAGGCCAGGGCTTTCCCGGAAAGAAGGCTAACCACAAATGCGACCTTCCACCTTTCGGTATGGAACTGACTCCCCATCAGCTCGATATGCAGAGAGCATTGGGGGATAAAGCCCCTGCTAGCCTTGGAGTCCCCATCGAATTTGGATGGCATAGACAGCCGGAGTCTTGGACCAGCAACCGGTGCAGAAGCCGTAGCAGCATTGGGAGTCACGGGAGCGGGTTGTTGCTGCTGAGTGGTCAGGCACTGCTGCATCATGGCGGAGCGGTGGCTGAGTTGCTGGGCGATCTGCTGGGATTGCTGAGCCACGATGGTGGTTAGGTTAGCGACGCTAGGCAGAGGCACCTTGGCGGGATCTACTGCCAGATTTTACTGACACGAGTAGTGGTAGTGGATCCGCTGAACCACCACAAGCGATGGCATAAGCCACGCCAGGGAGCAGAATCTAAGTAGGTCCCGGTATTCACCACAGCACACCACAAAGCGGGATGGACTTGCTTCAGCAGGAGTCTACCAGGTCGCTACCCGTGATGTGACTTGCTTGCGGTGGCAGCCAAGGTAGAAAGCGGTGCATAATTGTAAGGCGAAGATGTAACCAGGGACAGGCTGTAAGGTCAGGACAGGCGGCAGAGGTTCGTGGTCGAGGGACGGATGCAGTAAGTACTGGACATGGAATGACGGTCAAGGCACAAGAAAACAATTTCTTGATAGGCTGTAAAAGGCACTAAAGATCCGGCACAGGGATCAGGAAGGGACATGCTTAAATAGAGGCAGCAACCTGCAATTGTAATTTACTGGTGTGTTGGCCCTTTAAATTTAACAGTACCGGTGCGCACGCGCCCTAGGAGGCGGGGACGCGCTCGTTGGGAAACAGAGACACAGACAGGAACGTGGCTGGGTGAGTACTGCACATCGGGACAAGTGCGCCCGCGGCTCGACATGCTTGAACCAAGCACAGTAAATAAGTACAGTAGAAAAATCAAGTAAAACAAATAAATACACCCGTGCTGAACCCTACAGTCAAAGAGGAGTGCCTGTGATAGGAATTGGGGCGCTACTGAGGGATGCTGCATTCAAGTGCTTTCACAATTCTACTGTTCTACTGTACACTGTTGATACATGGATACAAATTCCTTGATGTATTAGTAAAAGGAAAGAAAGACACATTTTTTATTTCATTTAGCCATTTCCTTTAACCACAATCAAGCACATCTAATGATACTTAGCCTTTTCCTGCTGACCAGCAGCAAAACAACAGTTGTTGTTTGGGTCAATAAAGATATATGTTCCCCCTCCCTAATAAAGCATAAGGCATTGTATAAAAAAGAATAGTGCCTACAGAAGAGTAACATTCCCCCTTTTAGGTGTAACACAATAACAGTGCTCCGCTTCGTGTGATACACAGTAATAGCTCCCCTACAGAGTAACAGTGCCCCATGTATCTCTCCAAGCACTAAACATATGATACGTTTTGTATATACCTGCTATGTAATTTCCACTCAGTTTCCAAGATCTCTTCTTGTGATTAATTAAAGGGAACCCTAGGTTATTTCCGAAGAATAAAAACTTTTCTTGGTCCTGTGATGCACAGAGCTGCTTAGTGTCCCAGTACATTTATCAAAGCTCGATTAAACCCCTTTACCTAAAATATAAAATAACTGTACATTATGATGTCACTTAAGAAGTAAAAAGATGTCTCAATCGCTAAATATGCTACTCTCTTGAAGGGCGCTGATATTTAGTTACAGCCAGCACCTGCCTCTAGCAGCTGAATCAGATAATAGGGGACTCAGATAACTCTGAGCCAAGCCATTTGACCTCTTAGATTCAACTTCCTAATGACCACCTCTAGTGTTGAGCGATTATTATCGGCAAAGTTGAAATCGGCACGGTATTTACGTTGATCGGACTTTTTAGATCACGCGTTAATTTAGGTTAAAATCTGTGCATAATCTATTAATATCGCGCCATTTTCGGCGCTTCCTGTCATTTTGGCGGCCAGCAAATCAGCTTACAGAATAGAGCAGGGTGAGATGTGTGTGCGACGTCATGACTGGGATGTGTATGGTTGCGATTGGCTGGAAAAATCACATGACCTCGTTTTACATAGAACAGCCCTTCCTGTTCATGATCAGTGTGTGTCAGTGTCTCATAGCAGTAGGATGTGCGCTCTGCCTCTGTCCAAACAGCTCAGCAAACAGCTCAGCGAATTATTCTATTTTTTCACAGAGACAGCTTTACGTTTTAGCTGTGATCCTTAAAAGTTAGTTAGTTCAGAGATTTGCAGATTTTTAGGTAGTTAGGAAGAGAATTTTACAGGAGCATCTAGCGCTGTAAAGTCACGGGGTTTGAGAGCGGGGGGAGGGGGGGGGCGGGGGCGAACACAGACAAGTCTATGAAAGGATTACTGGATATTGTACAGCCAAAACTTTGTTTAGACATTGCATTGCCTTTATTTAGGTTTATAGATCTTTTCTAGCAATGCGGTCTATTTGTTAGGTGCAAAACTCAACTTTTATTTCAGTATACTTTTTCAGATAGGTGTTTTTTTTCAATTTTGCCCAGTCCAGCTTTGTTGTTTATACCCACCTTGCATTTAAAATTTGAATTACAGCAATTTTTGTGTCACAAGGTGAATTGATAGGAGCCAAAAAATACCTTTTATTATCCCGTATACATTTCAGATACGTGTTTTTTTTCATTTTTGGCGCAGGCAGCTGTGTTGATAGAGCCACCTTGCAGTTAAATTTGAATCCAGCAACTTTGAAAGTCCCCAAACGGTGTATGATAGGTGCCCAAAAAATACCTTTTATTATCCGTATACATTTCTTACAGGGGTTTTTTTTCAATTTTGGTCAGTCAAGCTTTGTTGATAGATCTACTTTGCATTTAAAATTTAAATTTACAGCAATTTTGTAGTCACCACAGGTGAATTGATAGGTGCCAAAAAATACCTTTTATTATCAGTATACATTTCAGATACGTGTTTTTTTTTTCACTTTGGCGCAGGCCAGCTGTGTTGATAGAGCCACCTTGCAGTTAAATTTGAATCCAGCAATTTTGTTTTGATTTGAGAATAGCTGTGATTTGCCGTCTTTAAATAAGAGACTTTCCAAAACTTTTCCATACCTTCTCAAATTTTTATCTTTCTGAACATGGAGCGAAATTCAGGTGGTAAGCGAGCAAAGAGGGGGGTAGGATATGGAGGTAGAGGTACGAGAGAAGGTGCTCCTTCCAGTGTGGCGACAACACCCCTTTACCAGCGGATCGTCGTTGCAGGACCGTCAGGCCTGTCATCGCTGGGTGAGGGCCCTGTGATCTCATAACGAACAGCGTCGCCAATCTGTTCTTCAGTGGTTAATGCAACCTGCATCCAGCAGTATTACCTCCTCGTCCTCCCAGTCACGGCCACAAATGTGGGTCATCGCTTTCATCAGCATCCTTTCCAACATGAAGCAGCCCAAATGTCAACTCTTTTGTACCCACCCTGTGGATAATCCATTTTCTGAAGACCTTTTGATGACAAAATGCGGTTGGGTTTAGAAGGCATGTTAAAAGATCAAGAGGCCAAAGAGGATGATTTTTTCTGCTCTGACACCCCGTTATGATGCCCTCAGAGGAGGAGAAAGGGAAAAACCGGTCAATCGGCAAAAATCCCGGGCGGTCCCTCTTGTTGTAGCCCGCAGTCCTGGGATGCAGAAAGTCAGGACGACCAAGTCACCCGTGTTGATGATGTGATGATGACGACATTGCGGATCCAACGTGGTCTTTCAGCAGATTTGCTTGCGAGCGCTTCATCACTGGATGAGGAGGAAAAACGTTGGGGTGTGGGCAGTACGGGTCCCGCCTCAAAAAGGGAGAGGGCGGTCGCAGAAGTCCGCTGATATGATTCCGCCAGCCATGGTCAGCGGAAAGCCTCTGATTCACCCAGCGATGTCATATGCCGCCTTTGCCGTAAACGCATAAGTAGAGGCAAAAATCTTAGGTGTTTAACCAACACCAACATGTCTAGTCACATTCAGCGAATGTATGAGTTGAAATGGAGGCAACACTTGGCCAAAAAAGGCCAGACCGACGCCGGGCCTCCAACCACCGTCACACCCTCGTACTCCGCCTCCTCCTCCCGCCACCACAAGCGTTTTCCCCAGCTGCCCATGTCTCTCAGAGTCATGATCAGGGATCAACCTCCGCTTCAGCCTCCTCCGTCGGCCGAGTTCCATCGCTCCCCCAGAGACCCATCCTACCCCCTTTCCTTCCGCCAGTTTGACGACCTGCACGCCGTACAGCGGCCAGTCTAGCAGCCAGCATTCTGTCTTCCAGGTTTGGGAGCAGAAGAAACACTTTAACCCAAAACATTCCCAAAGCCAATAAACCTGATTTTCGGCATTGCCGGTTTTGGCCTTGGAAATGTTGCCTTTCCGTCTGGTGGACACAGATGGGTTCCGCCACGTCATGGGCCCTTGCCTGCCCCAATCCAGATGCCGAGCAGGCATTTCTTTGCCAGAAAGCGTCCCTGCCCTAGCCAGCCAGTGTCATCTCAAATTTCAAGCGCGTTGTCTGCATCTGTGTCCGGAAAAAGTCCATCTGACACCGACAAATGGACTAGTAAGCACGGCCAAGGCCGCTATATCTTCTGTGACAGCTCACTGGGTGAGCGGGTGGATTGTCTTGGTGGTGACGGTGGCTCTCAGGCTCGGCGCACGCTCTTCAAAATCGCAGGGGTGGTGCAGGGGCTCTTTCCCAAGGTCCTTGGTGGCATCACGTGCCCAGAGAAACCAGGCCGTGTTGAAATCAATCTGTCTTGGAGACCCTCCACAACACAGGTCAGGAGCTGGACGGGTCTCCGCAACGAGGGGCGAAACGCTGGGGGTGACAAGAGCCTTGTGCCCGGGAAGGTGGTGTGCCGATAACGGGCGAAATCTGCTGGCTGCCCTTAAGATCGGTTAGGCTGGAGCAATCCCTTGCCTGGCACATGTCATGAACCTTGTCGTCCAGAAATTTTAAAGAGCTTTCCCGGGTCTGGAATGCCTGCTGAGGAAGGCTCGAGGTCTGGTTCGCACTTCCGCCGGTTCGCTACCCTGCTTCGTCCGCCTGGCTGGTTGCTAGCATCAGCTCGGCCTCCCCGTCAACCATCTCTCGTTGAGTGGCAACACGCTGGAATTCCACCCTCCCCATGCTCCAGCCCATTGTGGCAGCAGCGCAATGCCATTACGCAGTACGAAGTGACACATGGCCCGACAAGCAGCGGTTTCGGGCCTCGGGGTGTTGAGCCATCGAGAGTGGAGGCAGGGGGAAAGATTTCTGCACCTTTCCTTGCCTTTTTTTTGAAGATCCCAAAAAAAATTGGTCAGTGGGGAAACGATCCCCTTTTGTCAGCATGACCCATTGTGTTGATTTTAGTTCTGGAACGTTTGTTGGACACTCTGAAAAAAAAATTTCCCGCCAGAGAGGAGGAGGGGGGACGGAAACAGATGGGGCACGGAGCCTTTCTCTCCGTCAAACCCCACAAGGCCCCGGCGTTTCTAAATTTTTATGGGTTTTTTTCATTAGGCAGGGGTTCGGGGGTCCAGGGCTAGTGAAAGGCCCCGGAAACTCGTCTCGGGTGCATAATTGGGGCCCAAGTCAGGGCTGGGGTTAAAGTTTGGGGCCGGAGGAAGCGGAGGGAATAGGGGGGGGAGGTTTTCCCTAACCCCGACTTCCCGAGTCCCCCCTTTGGGGAAGGGGTTTTGGCAGGGTTTTTGGGCCCGGAGGGGGAAAGTTGAGGAAGATCAGTTTGTGGGCCCCCCCTCGACCCAGAGGCTTGGGAAATAAAGGGGTCCATTTCACTTGAGGGGCTTGGTTGCCCTTTTCCCTTCCTACATGTTCCTCGCATTAAGGCCATCAAAATGAAAAAACAGTTACGGGGTTGGCCAAAAGGACAAAAATCCCCCGGGGCTGTTTCTCACCCCATAGAGGTTTTGCCCTGCCCAGCGGCCAGCGTCATATTGGCGGACCTTCGCACTGCGGGGAGGATCTTTAAAGACAAACGTCCGGTTTTCCCAAAAGAAAATTGTGGATCTTTTTTGCTTTCATCAAGATAAATTTTGGGCATGGATCTCTGATGATGTTGGGGCCCCCCCAATTCCCGGAGGTCACCGATTAGTTGCGGGTTTAAACTTACATTCCTTTTTAAAACAAAAAAGGGTTCCTCTTAAAAACCCCTTTTTTTTTAAAATGTTTTTAATTTTTTAAATTGAAATTTTTTTATTTGGGTTCCCAACAGTTCATTTTGCTGGTTTTGCTGTGAGGAGACTAAAAAAAAGACAGAAAAGGTTTCATGACAACCCGTTTTCCCAAATTTAATAAAACTTTATCTTTGGGAAGTTTTGCTTTGCCCAAGGGTTTTTAAAGGTAATTTTTTGTTTGTGAGATGCAGCTATAATTATGGCCCTTTGGGAAAACAAAAAATTTTGGTTTAAAGTGGCATTTCTCCATAAAAAAATTTTTTAAATTTGGGGGTTGAAACTCATATTTAAAATTTTTTTTGGGGGCATGTTGCTGGAGATACAGCAATAATCAGGGTTTTTTTTTGGGGAACAAAAAATGGGTTTTTAAAGTGGCATTTCCCCCCTCCCCAATTTTTAACAGGGGGTTTTTTGGGAAGGTCTTTTTTTAAAAATTTTTTGGGGTCAAGTGCTTTACAATGCAGCAATCCCTACGGGTTTTCCTTTTAAAAAATTTTTGTTTCTAAAAGACTTTTTGTTCTTCCAATTGTCAAAAGTGGCTCAAGGGTCTTTTTTTTAAATTTTTTGGGGGGGACATTTTGCTGGGACATGAAGCTATATACAGGTCCTATTAAAAAAAAAAAATGTTGTTTCTAACAGACTTTTTGTTTTCAAAATTTGCCAAAGGGTCAAGGGTCTTTGTTTTAAATTTTTTGGGGGAAATTTTTCCCTATGAAAAATTGTTTTTATACAGGTCCTTATTAAAAAAAAAAAATTTTTTTTCTAACAGACATTTTTTTTTTTAAAAATTGCCCAAAAAAATTGCTTAGGGGTCATGTTTTAAATTTTTTGGGGGCATTTTGCTGTGAAATGCAGCTAAAATTTAAAGTCCTATTAAAAAAAAAAATTTTTGTTTTCTAACAGACATTTGTTTTTACACAATTGTCAAGGGTGGTCAAGTAGGACACTGTTAAGGAAACATATTGCAAAATGATTGTTTTTGCAAGATTTTTTTTAACATGGGTATCAATCCCTTTTATTGAGAAAAACCTTTTAAAATTAAAATTTAAAAAGGGGGAGAAAACTGCCCATTGGGGATTAAATTTTTTTTTTTTAAAAAAATGTGTTTTCTAAAATTTTAAATTACAAAAAAAATTTGGGAATTTTAAAAAATTTAGCTTTTTAAAAAAATTTTCCTCTAAATTGTAAAAGGGGGGAAACAGGAAAAAATTGACCAGAGGGTAGGTTATTCAGAGGACATGGAGGGGGGGAAGCACGGACAGGAACAAAGTACAGAGAAAATTTTCCCCTCCAGCACGGGGGTTTTTAAAATTTGGAAAAAAAAACCAAGAAAAAAGGGCCCGGGGTGGAAAAAGGAGTTTTTTCCCCACCAAAATTTTCCCAGTGAAGCTAAATTTTGGCCCACACTAATACGGGGGGGGCAAGCACTACCCGGGTCTTGACTGTGTACTGGGGAAAGGGGTGGGGTTCCATTTCCCGGCTTGCTTTTTCCCTGCTTCAGCAGGGTGTTTTCTTTGGCTGCGTTTAAGGGCTTTTTTTTTCCCGTTTTTAATAGTTTAAAGGGGACGCCGGGCCTGGGCTTCACCGCACCCACTTTTAACTCGGGCCCCTGGCTGTAAACCCCTGGTTTTAAATTTAGTTTGACAGCGTTAGCCTGGTTTTCTCTCCCGCACCCACTGAAATTCTGGCAGCTGGACCCCCGTGTTAACAGAGGGGTAGGGGGGGGCACGGGGCTCTCCCCGTTAGGTGAAATCAGGGGGGAGTTTTCCCAAATTTCTCTAAAAAATCAGATTTTGAAAAAGGTGATTTCGGTGATTTTAAGGGACAGGGCTAAAAGGGGTCCAGGGCTGGAAACCCAAAATTTCACAATTTTTAGGTTAAAATTTTTTGGGGGGTTTGGGGTCACTTTTTTGGGGCGTTTATTTGATTTTCCCCGGGGAGTCTGTCCCTAAACAATGAAGAAGGATTTGGAGGAAAAATTAAACCATTGAATGATTGGCTGAATCGTTCAAAGCCAGGGGGAAAAAGTCTTTTAAAAAAGAAGTTTTTTTGGGGGAAAGATTAGGACATTTGGGATTTTTTTTGGGGATTGGGGGAGGAAATTTTAAAAATCTTCACGTTGGGAAAAAATACCTTTTAAAAAAATGCAGGGAAAGGGGGGTATGTTTTTATGGTTATCACAATTGAAAAAAAAGCAAAATGGGAAAAATTTTAAAACTATAAATTTAAAACCCTTCCCCAAATTTAAATTTTTGGAAAAAAAAAGGGCAGTTACCAAAAAATATACTAAAAGAAAGTCACTGTACAAATTTGTTGTCCATTTGTGATCGGGGGGTTAAAAAAGGGTTTGGGGGTTTATGGGTGGGGGGCCCCGGACAGGTTTGTTATATGCCCGTGGAAAAATAAAAATTTGGGGGTTGGAAAAAACTCCCATTTTTTGGACTTTTTAATCTGGGGTCAGACAGGGTTTTTAAAGGGCAATTTTTGCGGGACAGGACAGATATAGTTAATGTCCAGTTCAAAATAAAATGGTTTGGGTTTAAAGGCCCCCTTTTCCCGGGGGAAATTTTTTAATTTTGGTTTTTGGGTTTCAGAAAAAAGGGGTTAATGGCAAACTTTGGCGGGGGCCAGGACAAAAATATAAGGCCAAAATTTTTTGGTTTTTTTTTTTTCCAAAGTTTTTTAAACCTAAATTTTGGTTTTGGGTTCAAAAAGGGGACTCCTTTTTCTTGCCTTTTTATCTGTGGGTCAGGGGAGGTTTAATGGTCTACTGTGGTTTAAGGAAAAAAGGGATAGTCAATGTCAGTTCCCAATAAAATTTGGGGGTTTTAAAGATTCCCTTTTTCCCCGTACTTTTTAATCTGTGGGTTTTTACAGGTTTTAAAGGTCATTTTCTGCGGGGACAGGGGCAGTTATGTTAAGGGCCCGTTCAACTAAAATGGTGGGTTTAAAAAAATCCTTTTCCCGGCCCCTTTTTTAAAATTTGGGGGGGCAGACAGGTTTAATGGTTTAAAAATGGGTTCCCGGGAAGGGATAGTCAATTTTCCGTTCAAAAAATGGGGTTTAAAAACCCTTTTTCCTGGGACCCTTTTTTTTCTGGGGGCAACAGGTTTTGGGGGATAATGTGGACCCGGAACCCGGTATAGTCAATGGGCCCGTTTAACTAAAATGGTGGTTAAAGACTCCTTTTCCCTACTTTTTTTAAACTGTGGGTTTAGACAGGTTTAATGGTTTACTGCGGTACAGGGGCAGTTATAGGGTTTAAGTCCCGTTCAACTTAAAAAAGGTGGTTAAAGACTTTTTCCCGGGACTTTTTTTTAAATTTTGGTTTTGGGGGGAAAAAACCCTGGTTTAAAATTTTTTGGTTTTCCCCCTTTTTTCTGCGGGTTAACTTTACCAAAAGGAACAAGATTAATAAAGGGGTTAAAATTTTTATTTTTTTTTCCAGGTTTTTTTTAAGGGGGAAAAATTTGAAAGGAATCAAAAATAAAAAAACTGCCTTTGGCAAATTTTTAATTTGTGGGTCGCAGGTTTAAGGGTCATGCTGTGGTGCTAAAACGGGATTGTGAAAGGTTTTGTGATTTTTTTTTTTGTTGGGTTTTTTCAACCCAATTGTCTTGCCTTTTAAAAATTAGCAGTATACAGTTTTGTGTTGTGGATGTTAATCCGCTTCTCCATCCCTGTTTTGGGGGTAAAATTGAAAAGGGGTTGTTCCTTCCCCTAGACTTTTAAAGGTCATCGGGATAATTATTATTTTCTATGGGTATCTTATTGGGTAAATTTCCGATTTTCGACTAAACGGGCCCGATTTCCCATAGTCAATTTAATCGCTCATCACTAGCCACCTCCAACCCCCTGTAACATAATTGTAGATTGTTGACCGATGGTCATAGCACTAAGGGGCCTTATAGAGGCCCCCAGGGCTTGCTATCTTACTATTTCTATTACACCCTGCCTGAGGAGGAGATTCATAATTGTACACTATTCTGCAGCATGTTATTATCTGCAGAATACTGTACAAGAGAATTCAACTTACAGTGGTCAAGTATTCTAGAGAGACTAAAAATATAATTTAAAATGTCCCCCCTTTTGCCATTTTTAATGTTATAAATAGAGATGGGTGAATTGATTCTAACGAAGTGGACTTCGTTTCGAATTTCAGGAAAACTTCGGTTCTGAACGAAGTCGAACTTTGGGGTGCTTCGGGTGAACGAAGTGTGCTTTTCATTGATAAAATGGCTGCGAGCACATGGTGTTACATGGGGCAAAGAACTCTGGGAGGAAGAAGGGCATAGCCTGCATGACATGTGCAGAGATGAAGCCAATCAGAGACCGGCGGGATTCTGTGACGTCACCCGCACTATATAAGTCCGGGCGCGATGCTGGGAGCTCATACCGCTCTCACTGTACTGATCAGGGAAGGTGCTGCCGCGGCTGATTGTTACTGAAGGACTGATTTGTATACAGCGACTTTTGTGGGGTGTCTCAGCTTGTCTCATAGACTGTTTCTCTTAACGTTCTATTTCTGATTTTTTTTGGGTATTGGATCTGAAATCCAGTGTGCGTCCACTGCAGCTGCATATACATTTAGGGCCACATGTATGAATCCCGCCGGGTCGGGGCGCACCTTTCCGCCAGTTTTCCAGCGGAATCTGCGCCTGATTTATGTCGGGGCCGGGGCGCGCTCATACATACAATGTAAAGTCCGCCGCGCCTCGCCTGTGTTTTAGGCGCAGTGCGGGTCCGAGGTGCAGTGCGGGGCTGCGCCTAGGATTCGGCGCCGGAGGTAGTGCGGTCATACATGCGGGGAAAAGTCCGCCACGCCTGGCCAGTGTGTTAGGCGCAGTGCGGGGACCGAGGTGCAGTGCGGCGCTGCGCCTATGATTCGCCGCCGGAGGTAGCGCACTCATACATGCGGGGAAAAGTTCCCTGCGCCTCGCCAGTGTGTGTGGGGCACAGTGCGGGGACATGGGCGCAGTGCGGGACTTAGGCGCAGTGCGGGACTGCGCCGAAAAACAGTTCCGATGCGAGACAGGCTGGAAAACAGCGAGAAATCATTCCAGATGTCGGTGCGGAGTATGAATCAAAAATCGCCTTTATAAAGGCGTTCAACATTCTCAGGAAAAGAGCTGAAACCTAAAAAATAAAAAATACATAAAACAAAATCACTTTCCAATATCCTAATTCAAGAATTAGGATATTGGAAATTGCCGGGAAATACAGTAATTCAAAATCAGAAAGCTATTCTGATTGGTCGGCATAAACCGGCCAATCAGAATAGGAGCGACAGTGAACCATTAAAACCTATGGGGAAGTTTAGACCAATCAGAATCCACAGCGGGATAGTTCAAAATACAGTAAAAATGCTGAAAAGAGCTGATTGGTTAAGCTACCGGGGACTTGGCTAGCTCAGCCAATCAGAATAGGAGCGACAGAGACCCATTCTAGCCTATGGAGAATTATTGACCAATCAGAATAGGAGCGACAAAGACCCATTCTAGTCTATGGAGAAGTTTAGGCCAATCAGAATCCACGGTGGGAAAATTCAAAATACAGTAAAAAGACAGAAAAGAACTGATTGGCTAAGCTAGCGGGTGCTTGGCTATCCCAGCCAATCAGAGCGCAAGCTACTTCTCCCATTATAGTCTATGGAGAGATGGGCGCTCTGAAATCTCGGCGCTCAGCGCCGTGTGGCATGAAGTATTAATCAAAAAATTTTTTTTATTAAATGTAAAACATTATCAGATAAAGAGCCGAACCCTTCTTTACAAATAAAGCAGTTAAAAACCCGAACAACGCGTTTGTTGCCGAGACCGGCGCTACATAGGGAATTGCAATAGAGAGAATCGCCGGGAACTACAGTAATTCAAATTGTTTACGCTAATCTCATTGGTCGGCAGAAGCCAGCCAATCAGAATACAAGCGACAAAGACCCATTATATCCTATGGATAATGTTTTACATTTAATAAAAATAAATTTTTTATTAATACTTCATGCCGCACGGCGCTGAGTGCCGAGATTTCAGTGCGCCCATCTCTCCATAGACTATAATGGGAGAAGTAGCTCGCGCTCTGATTGGCTGGGATAGCCAAGCACCCGCAAGCTCAGCCAATCAGCTCTTTTCTGTCTTTTTACTGTACTTTGAATTATCCCGCCGTGGATTCTGATTGGTCAATCCTTGCGCCGTTCTAGAGTTTAGGAAAGTGTTTTTTTTTTATTATGTTTATTTTTTGCGTTCAGCTCTTTTCTGACACTGTTTTCCGCCTTTATAAAGGCGATTTTTTCGGAATCATACTCCTGCTGCACGGAGCGCAGCGCCAAGATTTCTGTCGCGATCTTCGATCTGCTTCCTCGCATGTTTGGATCCTGCTTCACTTTGCCTCTGTCGGAGGATTTAGACCAAAAAAAAACAGGTCTGCCTGTCGGAGCTGCCGAGCGCTGCACTGCGCCTCGCTTTGACGACTCGCCATCGTACATGCCTCGGAGTTTTCGAGCGCGCCGCATCCCGCCCCAGAACGCCTACCCTGCGCCCACACCGCGCCCACTGCCCGCCCCTTCATGCAGAGCGCAGCTGAAAGTGGCGAACACTGCGCCAAACACTGAATCCCCGCGTCCGACAGCGGGATTCGGGCTGGTAGGCGCAGTATACGCCAAAAAACGGGCGAAAAGCCCGATCATAAATGTCGCCCTTAAATCCTATCTGCTCACAGCACATTGAATATCCAAGGGGGATCTAAGCCAGTTCCTGTTGTATTCATTTAAATAAACAGCGTTTTTACAATACAAATACCACTTCATTTTTGGCTGCTCAATTCTTTGGCGCAATTTACATCCAGGGGTTAATTAAGCATTGTTTTTCAGCTGTGGTGACTCCAAGAAACCGTCATTTTCACCGACAAAATACATACATTTTTCCTGTAGCCTAATTCACAAGCAACGGTTAATTACAATTTTATCTCTCGTTGTGTGGCGTAAAAAAAAAACACCGCATTGTAACACGCTACAAAGCTAGTAGTTTGTGGTGGCTCAATTTTTTGGCGCAATTTACATCCAGGGGTTAATTAAGCGTTGTTTTTTCAGCTGTGGTGACTCCAAGAAACCGTAATTTTCACCGCCAAAATATATACATTTTTCCTTTAGCGTAATTCACAAGCAAAGGTTAATTTCAATTTTATCTCTTGTTGTGTGGCGTAAAAAAACACCGCATTGTAACACGCTACAAAGCTAGTAGTTTGTGGTGGCTCAATTCTTTGGCGCAATTTACATCCAGAGGTTAATTAAGCGTTGTTTTTCAGCTGTGGGTGACTCCAAGAAACTGTCATTTTCACCGCCAAAATATATACATTTTTCCTGTAGCCTAATTCACAAGCAAAGGTTAATTACAATTTTATCTCTTGTTGTGTGGCGTAAAAAAACACCGCATTGTAACACTAGTAGTTTGTGGTGGCTCAATTCTTTGACGCAATTTACATCCAAGGGTTAACTAAGTATTTTTCTGCAGTTGCACTCAGTAAAAGAAACTTTCTTTTTCACCGCCACAGAAGAAATTCTGTAGCATAACTCATATCCGAAGGTTAATAAAGCCTTTACATTCAGTAAAATACACAGAGTTTTTAAACGGCACATACAAGTCAATTTTTCCTGGCCATTTTTGGAGCGCAATTTATATCCAAGGGTTACCCAAGCTTGTTACTGGGTTCATTTGGAGTCAAATACAGGGTGTATATTTATCAAATACAGATATCTTCATCAAAAAGTGTCTACATTTTAGAACAAACAGTATGTCAGACAGAGAGGTGGCAGGCTCTGCACTTGTGAGTGGCAGTGGCACAAACATTCCTGGAACAGGCCCAGGTCGCAGCACAGCAAGGGGACGTTGCAGCAGGAGTCACTCGGAGAGGCCAGAACTGCCGCTGTCATCCAGCGGCCGTGTGTTGTTCAGCAACCCAAGGGGTCTTGATTGGTTGACTAGGTCATCCACTTCCTCCCAGATGACATCTGACAACCCGAGCCAAGTGTCGGTGGATGTCAGACACAACCCTATTGGCATGGCCCGGAGCGGGTCAGCAGCCCTCACCTGTCTCAACCCGCCTCTGTCCCATCCGGTTCCCTCAGCCATAGATCTACTATGTGTTCTGGGCTCAGCGCCACTTATATGCGAGGATGAACAATTTGAGGAGGGCAGTCAGCAGCTAACTTGGCAGCGAAGAAATGGGGCCAATATCCCATGCTTCTTGCAGTAGGCGGCAAAGTATAAGATGTTGAGAGTGGCATGGGAGGTCATGTTGTGAGGGGTCAGCCTCTGCATACCAAGACCAATGATGAGGACAGCAGTGACGATGAAACACAAATAGATGATGATGTAGCCGACCGCACTTGGGAGCCGGGTGAGGCAAGGACTTCATCATTGTCAGGAGAAGAGGGAGTCAGCTTGAGCGTCAGGCAGCGGCGCAGCCAGCAAGTGGGTCGTGTGGCCGTGAGTCAGCAGGATAGCAGCAGTGTGAGGTCGGGAGCCAAGCGGCCACGGGTAAAAAACCCCTTCGCAGTCCAAGAGAGTAGCGGCACAGGGCTCAGCGAGGCAGCGGCGGCAGTTAGTCACTCAGTGCGGAGCGTTGGCGGTAAAATCCAATACTCGGCGGTGTGGCAGTTCTTTGCTAAGACACCGGAGGAGCCGAATATGGGTATATGTAGAATCTGTAAGCAGAAAGTGAAGCATGGCCAGGGAGCTAACGTTGGCACCATGGCCCTGCGTCAACACATGCAGCGTCACCATCCTGGGAGAAACGTGGCTCAGATGTGGTGGTCCATCCTGCCGCCGCAGCAGCAGCGCCCAGTGGCACGCATGCCATTGCAGCCAGTCAAGGCTCCACCACCTCTGCAGAAGGGAGCTGTTTCTCTTTGACATCATCTCCCGGTCCAGATGCTCCTGCTCCTCGCTATTCATGGCGCCAGCAGTTGTTCAGCGAGGCGATTGCAAAGAGACCACAGTATGTGTCCAACCATCCTAAGGTGCAGAAGCTGACCGTACTCCTGTCCAAGTTGTTGGTGCTGCAGTCCCTCCCTTTCCAAATGGTGGACTCTGCACCGTTCAGAGAACTAATGGCTTGTGCCGAGCCGAGATGGAGAGTTCCAAGCCATAATTTATTTTCCAAAAAGGCAGTACCAGCACTTCATAAATATGTAGAACAGAAGGTGGGCCAGTCCTTGAGCTTATCGGTTTGTTCCAAGGTGCACGGCAGCGCAGACATCTGGAGCTGTAACTACGGTCAGGGCCAGTACATGTCCTTTACGGCCCACTGGGTGAATGTGCTTCCGGCCCAGGCACACCAACAACGACAGGAGACGGCGCTTTCTCCTCCACGTTGTTAAACTGCGGCTCCTGCGCCAATGTCCGCCTCCTCTTCCTCCACCACCAGCACCATCTCAGCCTCCACAAGTATTGCTCCATCATACCACATGTGTAGGGCACAGCGGTGTCACGCAGTTCTACACCTGACTTGACTCGGCAATCTAAGTCACACAGGGGAGGAACTGCTCCGCGTCAGGCAGCAAGAATTCGATGTGTGGCTTTCTCCGCGCCAACTGCAAATCGGAACCATGGTGACGGACAATGGGAGGAACATGGTGTCCACGCTGCACCGAGGAGGGAGGGTCCATGCTCCCTGCATGGCGCATGTGTTCAAACTGGTTGTGAAAAGGTTCCTGAAGTCTTCCACCGATCTTCAGAAGATTCTGAAAATGGCCAGGAAACTGTGCATGCACTTCATCCATTCCTAAAAAGCCAGGAACACCCTCCTCGAGTTGCAGCGGCAGAACGGCCTCCTCCAACACACTCTGATATGCGATGTTTCCACCCGTTGGAATTCCAGCCTGCACATGTTGGACCGACTGTATGAACAGAGAAAGGCCATTAACGATTTTTTGATGATCCAGGCGGACAGGAGTACTCCCCTGTGTAACGTTGATGTCAGCCAGTGGCAGCTCATGCGTGACACCTGCCGTTTGTTGAGGCCATTCGAGGAGGCCACGTTATTTGTCAGTCGTCAGGACTATGGGATGAATAACGTCATTCCACTGCTTCATGTCCTGGAACAGATGCTGAAAAATCTGTCTGCAGGGGACTGGAGACGTGGCGACTACATCTCGCGGCCACATGAGTCCTCTGGGGACTGAAATGGAGGAGGAGGAGGACATTGGAGAGGAAGCATTGTCTGGTGAAATGAGTGGATTTTCTACCCAGGTGACAAGAGAGGAGGAGCAGGAGCAGCTGGAGGAGGTAGATGGAGATGAGGAAGACGAGGCAGATGACCCGCAAGCACCGTGGCAGTATACAGTGGAGATGGAGGCAGGGAGCCCCTCGGAGTCATTTGTGCAGATGGCCCACAACATGCTGATTTGCCTGGCTAGTGACAGCTGAATAGTCAGCATCCGGCAGAGGGATGACTTCTGGCTCTCCACCCTATTGGACCCTCGCTGCCGGTCCAAAATGGGAGCCTTTTTCCCAGCTATTGAGAGGGAGGACAAACTCAAATACTATAGGGAAATCCTCCGTAGTCAGTTGGCCGCTGCCTATGTGTGGCATCGTCCCTCCTCTGACAGGTCTGACCGGGGGGGTTCTTCAGCGCTCACGTACTACTGCCGCGGCTGCCGGGGGAAGGTGGGGGGGTCGGACCAGTACCAGCTCCATCAGCAGCAACCTAAGTCTGGAGTCACTGATGAGCAGCTTCGTTCACCCGCCTAGTGAGGAGGGCAGTCGCCAGCAGCAGCAGCAGCAGGACCTGGAGCAGACCCTGAGCCAACAGGTGGTGGCCTACTTGGACAGCACTCTGCCACCCCAGTTAGAAGATCCGCTGGACTACTGGTTAGCCAAACTGGATGTGTGGCCGCAACTTGCCGAGTTTGCAGTGGAGAAGCTGTTCTGCCCGGCCAGTAGTGTGGCATCAGAGCGGTTGTTCAGTGCGGCGGGGGCCATCGTTACCCCAAGCAGAACCCGCGTGTCCACGGGAAATGTGGAACGACTGACCTTTGTCAAGATGAATCAGGCGTGGATCGGCCCAGGATTTCCACACACCAATGCCTTAGGCGTCAGACTATACATCAGCCATGACGCCTCACCCAAACTGTGAGAAATGAGTCTGGGTTCAAACTACCTGCCTCAGCCACTATTCTGATGCCGCCATCCGCCTGATGCCACACATCTGCTGCCAGTTTCTCCATCTGCCACCAACCATCTTTACCAGGGACTGGTATTGCCACCCACCTCCACACTCTGTCATTGTGCCACTGTCTGACCTCATGCTGCTGCTGTGGCTGCTGCTGTGACCTCTACACTTTGTCATTGTGCCACTCTCTGACCTCATGCTGTTGCTCCTGCCGCCGTCACCTCCACTCTCTGTCATTGTGACACTCTTTGGCCTACTCCAGTTTTTGCCACCTCCAGAATGTGATTGTGCCACTGCCTGACCTCATGCTGCTGGTGTGGCTGCTGCCGTGACCACCACACTGTGTCATTGTCCCACTCTGTGTCCTACTCCTGTTTTTGCCACCTCCAGAATGTCATTGTGCCACTGTCTGACCTCATGCTGCTGCCGCCGTCACCTCCACTCTCTGTCATTGTGCCACTCAGTGGCCTACTACTGTTTTGCCACCTCCAGAATGTCATTGTGCCACTGTCTGACCTCATGCTGCTTCTGTGGCTGCTGCCGTGACCTACACACTCTGTCATTGTGCCACTCTGTGGCCTATTCCTGTTTTTGCCACCTCCAGAATGTCATTGTGCCACTGTCTGACATCATGCTGCTGCCGCCATCACATCCACTCTCTGTCATAGTTCCACTCTGTGGCCTACTACTGTTTTTCCACCTCCAGAATGTCATTGTGCCACTGTCTGACCTCACGCTGCTGCTGCCATGACCTACACACTGTGTCATTGTGCCACTGTCTGACCTCATGCTGCTGCTGTGGCTGCTGCCGTGACCTACACACTGTGTCATTGTCCCACTCTGTGGCCTACTCCTGTTTTTGCCACCTCCAGAATGTCATTGTACCACTGCCTGACCTCATGCTGCTGCTGTGGCTGCTGCCGTGACCTCCACACTGTTTCATTGTCCCACTCTGTGGCCTACTCCTGTTTTTGCCACCTCCAGAATGTCATTGTGCCACTGTCTGACCTCATGCTGCTGCTGTGGCTGCCATGACCTACACACTCTGTCATTGTGCCACTTTGTGGCCTATTCCTGTTTTTGCCACCACCAGAATGTCATTGTGCCACTGTCTGACCTCATGCTGCTGCCGCCGTCACCTCCACTCTCTGTCATTGTGCCACTCAGTGGCCTACTACTGTTTTGCCACCTCCAGAATGTCATTGTGCCACTGTCTGACCTCATGCTGCTGCTGTGGCTGCTGCCGTGACCTACACACTGTGTCATTGTGCCACTGTCTGACCTCATGCTGCTGCTGTGGCTGATGCCGTGACCTACACACTCTGTCATTGTGTCACTGTCTGACCTCATGCTGCTGCTGCCGTGACCTCCACACTGTGTCATTGTGCCACTCTGTGGCCTATTCCTGTTTTTGCCACCTCCAGAATGTCATTGTGCCACTGTCTGACCTCATGCTGCTGTGGCTGCCGCCGTCACCTCCACATTTCTGTCACTAATGTTGCCACCTGAGCTCTCACTTGTTTTTTTCCAGCTTTATCTGGCATGACTTTATCAGGCAACATTCTCGCTTCAGTTTTTTGGTCAGTTTTGCCCTCTTAAGTGCCCAGGGAATTTTATAGTGAAGCGATTCTAAGAGCGGCGGCAGTCATGTGCGTGTCATACTAAAACACAACATTGTATGAAGACCAAACCAAGCTCCATCTGCATATTTAAGCATGGCACAATGTTCTACAGCACCCTGCAGGCTCTGTGCAGCCTGGAAATAGCTGTTTTTTAACGCGATTCGTCCCGAAGTAATTCGGAACGAAGTTATTTTTTGCCGAGAAATTTGGCGAAGTGAACGAAACGAATTTCGGGAAATTCGCCCATCTCTAGTTATAAATGAAAAACAATAAAAAAGTAAATGTAATTGACATTGCCATACTCAGAAGAGTCCAGTCTAATAACATAAAAAAAATAATTTCTCCAATATGGTAAGTGCTTTAAAAAAAAATACTCCAAAACGTAATTTTTCCCCAAAAAATCAGTACTAAAAAATTTTCAAATAGTCACATGTATGGCAAAGTGCTAACAATAAAAATTACTCTTCAGCCTGCAAAAAAACCTTTTACACAAATCTGTAGGTGGAAAACTATAAAATGTATTGGTCTCAAAATATGACACTGCAAAGCAAATATAAAAATCAAAAAAGGTGGTAAACTAGTAAAAACATGATAAAAAACTACATAAACTTGGCATCACAGTGAACTCCATAAAAATGACACTACCATTCCCCCAAAAAATAATGTGCATTTTTATCAATTGGACCCCACAAAGATTTATTTATTTTTTTCCAAGTATTTTATATGATTCAGGAAATTGTGCAATTAAAAAGTACAACTCATCCAAAAAGGTTCCCTAGGGCTATATAGATGAAAAAAACATAAAAAAAAGTTATGGCTTTTGGAAGATGGAGAACAAAAAGTAGAACAGTATAAACAAAAATTGCTGCCCCTGAACAAGGTTAATATGTTAAACACCTGTTTGATGATAACATGATCATGATTGAAAGCAATAAAAATTCTTATTTAGGGTTGGAAAAAGAAACATTGAAAACAGTGAGAAACTGATATAGAAAGAATCTTGAAAAATTGTATTTAATACTCAATTATGTTTTTAACCTCACCTACATTAGTCGACAAAAAACCATTATATACTGATATAATCAATCTACTTTGAATTTAAAAAATATCTGCCAAATACCATTTTCTTCTGTTTTTTACATTTTTAAATAACAAATACAAGCTGGTCAACTGACAATGTTATCTCCAATGTGTAAACATTATGATATGAAGTAAGAGTGCTTATAGTGTACAAACACTTAAAAGCCTTTAGAAAAAGAATGCTCTTCAAGTAGCACTGTGTTTTGATACTTTACATAAAGGTGTTAAAAAGACACACATTATTTAGCATATAATGTCAAAGAAACAAATTTTTCAACAAACGCAATAACTAGTATTAGAAAGAATATAACAAAAAACATATAGAAGTTACATAGATGTTACTGTTTTTATTTGTGAATGTACAGTGGGTAGCAAAATTATTCATACCTCTTGAACTGTTCCTCGTTTTAAACATTAAAGCCACAAATGTAATTTGTATTTTATTGATATTTTTTGTGATAGTGAAACCCAAAGTGGCAAATATTTGTGAAGCGTAAAAAAAATAAAAAATAAAATATACATGCTTTTCTGAATTTTTTCAGACAAAACAAACTAAAAAGTATGGTGTGCATATGTATATGAGGTTTATGAGAGAATATTAGTAAACAAACAGCATTATGAATTCAAATGAACAAACTAGATAGCTCAGAGATAAAGTTGTGGCAAAGTGTATTGCAGGGTTAGGTTTTAAAGAAATAGCCAAAGCTCTGAATATTTCCTGGATCACTGTTCAATTTGTCATCTGTCAACGGAAGGAGCATGGCACAACAGCTTACCTAACAAGACATGGCTGTCCAACTATACTGACAGCCCAGATAAGAAGAGCACTACCTAGAGACACAGTTGAGAGGCCCAGGATCATTTTGGAGGAGCTGCTTTAAATCAAAGCATAATAGTGTATATCGGAAAAGCACACCCACTAGAAAAGGCTTCAAAATGGTGCAAGTCAAAGGTAGGATATAGATCCTACATAAGTATAATAACAAGATTGAACACAAAAAGAGAATTTCATATGCAAAAAATGTGTTTGTTTATTTATATAAATCCACAGGTTCCAATAATGTAAAAAGCAAGTAGTAGGTGACTCAGCAATGGTTCGACGTTTCGGTCGTTAGAACTTTGTCAGGAAGTCACAAGTCAGTAGAATATGAAAAAGAACTTTGCAAGAGCCGTAGCCCATATGTTTTTCTCACTACCTGACATGAAATCAGAATATAAACCTTACCCGTTTTAGATCATTTGGGATTACCAAATTATTTATCTTTGCCAAATGCCAGAACAATGAGAGAAAGATCATTTTTACCACATTTTTAATACTTTCTGCAAGGTAAAAAGTTTACATACACTAGGATTACTATGCCTTTAACCATTTTGGGACAGCCCATATAATGATGTCATGTCTTTGGAAGCTTCTTTCTTTACAACATCTGAGTTAATTAGAAACACACCTGTTGATGTATTTATAATGCACACCAGAACAACACTGATTCTGTGTGTAACATCATGGGAAAGTCTAAAGAAATCAGCCAAGATATCAGGAAGAGAATTGTGGACTTTCACAAGTCTGGATCATCCATGGGTGCAATTTCCAGATATATGCAAGTACACATAAGATGGGAATGTCCAGAAACCATATCGCTCAGGAAGGAGATGGGTTCTGAGTGTCAGAGATTAAGATTCTTTGGTCCAACATGTGCATATCAACCCAAGAACAAAAGCAAAAGACCTTGTGAAAATGCTGGCAGAAGCTGGTAGGAAACATATAAAAGCCAGATTAATGTTTGCAAATGCACACAGGAACAAAGACATACATTTTTGGAGACTTATCCTGTGGTCTGATGAAACTAAAATTGAACTGTTTGGTCATAATGACCATAGTTATATTTGGAGGGAAAAGGGAGAAACTTGAAAGCCTAAGAACACCATCCGAACTGTGAAACACGGGGGTGGCAGCATCATGTTTTGGAATTATTTTGCTTCAAGAGGAACTGATGCACTTCACAACATAGATGGCATCATGAGGAAAGGTCATTGTTTTAGAGCACTATGTAAAATGAAAGGTGAGCTCTGATTGGTTGCTATGGGCAACAAAGAAAGTCTTAGACCTAGACAGTTTTCATACATGTGGACCTATGTTTCAACACTGAAGCAACCTCTCAAGACATCAGCCAGGAAGCTAATGCTTGGGCTGAAACTGGTCTTCCAAATGGGATCTGAAGCATACTGCCAAACTGGTTGCAACCTGACTTATGGATAACCAAATCAATGTTTTGGAGTGTTCATCACAAAGCCCTGATCTTCATCCTATTGAAAATGTATGGGCAAAGCTGATAAGGCAGGTGTGAGTATACACTGAACAGTTCAGTTGACATGTTGTCTGTATTTTCCCAGTCCGTATGTATACAAGGGCTAAAAAATACCACCTCACGATCACTGAATGTCACCACTATGTAGTGATTAATACCACCATAATGTTACCGACCAAACCAGTATACCCAGATCAATAATAAAACAATATACAAAAACTAAATATAATACCGCCTAATCATGACCCCATATCACCACAATAAAAAGACTGAATAAAACCACCATACTGTTACTGAATATAGACTTTTACACTAAGACCACTGTGATGGCAGTAGAGAAAAAGATCTTCTGGACCACCGCAAGTGGTGGTACAAGCCATGCCAGGGAGCAGAATCTAAGTTGGTCCCCATATTCATCAGAGCCCGCCGCATGACAGGTTGGGTTTGCTGCCCTCTTTCTGGCCTGAAGAAATCTCAAGAGCAGCTTACTGTCCAAGATGTTCTCCTCTAGCTCTCAGGACTTCTCCTCTGGCCCAAACCCTTCATGGCCAGAACTTCTCTTACAGCATAGACGTTGGTGGTATCAGCTTCAGGGGAAGGAGAGGCGACCTTCCGAGGGAAACGATTCAAGAAAACTGGTTTGAGCAGAGAGATGTGGAAGGTGTTTGGCAAAATCCTGATAAGTAGCAGGCAGACCCAGATGAGGCTTGAGAGACGTCAATGGAGCAGTGGGCCACACCAGGTGAGGTGCCATTAGGCAGTAAGACTAGCAGTCCTGTCCCCAGTGTATGTCTTCATCCGTCTTCCAATTAAACATAGGGGCATGGCGCTGCAGCCATTGAAGGCCCAGAAGAATTGCTGAGGAAGAGCGGGGCAGCACATAAAATGTATTTTTCTCCTTGTGTAACGCCCGCACATGAAGAGATACTGGTTCAGTATGAAATAGAATGGGGTCACTAAGTAGCTCCCCACTGATGGAGGGAATCACCAGAGGTTTGACTAGATGGACCACCGGGATATGATACTTGGTCACCAGGGAGGCGTTTATGAAGTTCCCGGCTGATCCGGAGTCCAGGAACGCAGGAGCCTGAAATAACTCCTGAACCGGTCAAGACATGTACCCTCATTGTCATTCCCATCATTGAGAGTGATTATTCACACCTAGGGACACCTCTTCCACATAACCTAGGTTCGTGTGTTTCACGAACGTTGGGGACGCAGTAGGCATTTTCTGCAGAAATGCTCAGCACAGACATAGTAGAGACACAGATTCTCCTCCTGTTGTCAGGACCATTCTTGCTGGGAAAGGTGGACTCTGTCCACTTGCATGGGTTACTCTAAAGCAGGCTGTGAAAGTGGCAGCACCGGCCTCTGGAACACCAGACCAAGATGGGGTAGACGATGTGAAGAGATTCTCCAGTCTCTCAGAAAAACGCACGTCAGTTCGAGTGGCAAAGTGAATTAGGTCACTCAAGGAAGAAAGAGAATTTCGTGCGGCCAGTACATCTTTTACCCTGCTGGAGAGACCCTTCTTGAATGTGGCTCTAAGGGCTGTGTCGATCCAAGACAATTCCGAGGCCATGGTGTGAAACTGTATAGCATATTCTCCCACAAATTAATCACCTTGGCGTAGGTTCAACAGAGCAGTCTCAGCAGAGGATGCAAGGGGCAAGTTCCTCAAAGACACTGTGGAATTCAGACAGGAAACTAGCGAGGTTATCCATAAAAGGATCATCTCTGTCCGAGAGAGGTGTAGCCAAAGTCAGGGCTTTCCTAGAAAGCAGGCTGACAATGAAAACCACTTTAGACCTTTCAGTTGGAAACTGACTGCCTATAAGTTCTACATGCAAGGAGCATTGGGTGATGAAGCCCATGCAGGAGTTACGATCCCCATCAAACTTCATTGGCATGGACAAACGTAGCTTAGGGCTGACGCACATTGCAAGAACTGCTGCCAGTGAGGGAGTCACGAAAGACGGCTGCTGCTGCTAAGAAGTGGGAAGCTGCTGCATCAATGTGGTCAGCTGGCTTAGCTGTTGCGCAATCTGCTGTAACTGCTGGGACACGATGGTGGTGAGGTCCACAACGCTCAGCAGAGGCACCTTGGTGGGATCCATAGCCGGATCAAACTGTGACGGCGGTAGAGAAGTGGATTGTCTGGTCCACCGTAAGTGGTGGTATAAGCCAGGGAGCGAAATCTAAGTAGGTACCAGTGCAGGTTGGGCTTGTTGTGGCAGGATTCCGACCAGGTCGCTACCACTGGCATGAATTTCTTCTGGTGGCGGCCAAGGTGCAGCATAGTACAATATCGTCAGGCAAGCTCGTAGTCGGGGACAGGCAAGAAGGTCTGGATGGGCGGCAAAGGTTCGTGGTCGAGGGACAGCGGCAACGGATAGTGTACACAGAATATCAGAATACAAACTAAGGAACACTTTCTTGCATGGCACAGTGCACTATTGATCCGGCACAGGGTAAAAAGTTGCAGAATTAAAAAGGGTCAGTGTCCGGTGACAGCCAGTCATAGGTCACAGTGCCACTCACAGCAAAGACACGTGGACACCCACAATCCGGAGGGTTGCAGTGCCTCTGACAACCACTATTACCACCATACAGTGACCATATAGAGGTAGACAGCAGTGTACACAGGCTCTGCAGACTGTATATTACCCCGTACAGTGACCATATAGTAGTAGATAGCAGTTGTACACAGGTTCAGCAGACCATATATTACCTACATACAGTGACCATATATCAATATATAGCAGTGGTACAGAGGCTCTGCAGACTGTATATTAGTGCCATATAGTGATCATATAGTGGTAGTTACCAGTGTACACAGGCTCTGCACACAACTGATTACAGCGCAGTAATGTAAGTTAGACCCTAAAAACTGTTGCCAGACTATTCCTATTAAGTAGGTAAAGTCCCCCTTCAGTATAGGGCCCCCTCTAGTAGGTAGGTAAGTAGATAGAACCCGCTCTAGTAGATAGGTAGATAAGACCCCCTTTAATCAGTAGGTAGGTGCCCCTTTTTGTAGGTAGGTAAGGTCGCCTTTAGAAGGTAGGTAGATAGAGCCCGTTATAGTACGTTGGTAGGTAGATAGCGCTCCTTTCAGCAGGTGTTTAGGTAGATAGGGTCACTTCTAGTGGATAGATAGATAGATAGGGCCCCTTCTAGTAGTTAGTTAGGTAGGTAAGTAGATAGGGCCCCTTCCAGTAGGTAGGCAGGTAGACAAGGTCCTTTCCAGTAGGTAGGCAGGTAGATAGGGCCCCTTATAGTAGGTAGGCAGGTAAATAGGGCCCCTTATGGAAGGTAGACAGGTAGATAGTGCCCCATCTAACAGGAAGATAAGTAGAAAGAACCCCAAATAGTAGGTAGGCAGATAGATAGGGTCCCTTCTAGTAGGTAGGTAAATAGGGCCAGGGTCAGACTGGCCCACCTAAGCATAGGAGAATCCTCCGGTGGACCCCTGACCAACACAGGTGACAGCCTCGGGCCCCCACAGTCTATATTAAAAATAACTAACTGCCTCCTGCCGGCACTGCTGTGAAAGGGGACTTGGTGGTGGAGAGAAGGGCCCATGCTGCGCTTCCCAGCAGCGCTCTATACATTCTCACATGTGCTGCGCCGCTGGGAATTGAGCAGCAGAGCCCTGCTCTCTCTCTGCTTCAGGTGGGACAGGTCGAATCTGTGAAGCCCCGCCCACAGAGGCTCTGCAGTGAAGCCCCACCCTTTGTGGGTGGGGTTCCTAAATTCAAATTGTCCCGCCCGCAGCAGAGAGAGAGCAGTGCTCGGCTGCTCCATTCCCAGAGATGTATTCATGTAAGTCTAAGGGGGGCAGTCTAAGAGGGGCTGTGACAGTCTAGGTTGGGCAGTTTAAGAGGGGCAGTGACAATCTAAGGGGGGCGGTCAGAGTCGGAGGGGGCCTGACAGTCTAAAAGGGGCAGTGACAGTCTAAAAGGGGCAGTCACAGTCTAAAAGGGGCAGAGACAGTCTAAGAGGGGCAGTGACAGTCTAAGAGGGGCAGTGACAGTCTAAGAGGGGCAGTGACAGTCTAAAAGGGGCAGTTTAAGAGGGGCAGTGACAGTCTAAGAGGGGCAGTCTAAGAGGGACAGTGACAGTCTAAGAGGGGCAGTCTAAGAGGGGCAGTGACAGTCTAAGAGGGGCAGTCTAAGAGGGGCAGTGACAGTCTAAGAGGGGCAGTCTAAGAGGGGCAGTGACAGTCTAAGAGGGGCAGTGACAGTCTTAGAGGGGCAGTCTAAGAGGGGCAGTGACAGTCTTAGAGGGGCAGTCTAAGAGGGGCAGTGACAGTCTAAGAGGGGCAGTCTAAGAGGGGCAGTGACAGTCTAAGAGGGGCAGTGACAGTCTAAGAGGGGCAGTGACAGTCTTAGAGGGGCAGTCTAAGAGGGGCAGTGGCAGTCTAAGAGGGGCAGTCTAAGAGGGGCAGTGACAGTCTAAGAGGGGCAGTCTAAGAGGGGCAGTGACAGTCTAAGAGGGGCAGTCTAAGAGGGGCAGTGACAGTCTAAGAGGGGCAGTCTAAGAGGAGCAGTGACAGTCTAAGGAGAGCAGTCTAAGAGGGGCAGTGACAGCCTAAGATGGGCGTTGATAGTCTTAGAGGGGCAGTCTAAGAGGGGCAGTGGCAGTCTAAGAGGGGCAGTGACAGTCTAAGAGGGGCAGTCTCAGTCTAAGAGGGGCAGTCTAAGAGGGGCAGTGACAGTCTAAGAGGGGCAGTCTAAGAGGGACAGTGGCAGTCTACGATGGGCAGTCTAATATGGGCAGTGTAAGAGGGGCAGTGTAAGATATATTGAGCGCCTCTGTGAAGCGCAGCGCAAGCCCTCTCTCAGCATGAGCAAGCTCCCACTCTCTTTCAGAGCAGTGCCCCCCCATATTATGGACATACATACCTGCCAGAGGGGCCTTTATATAAGTATAGTGGTGGTGCATGGTGTATACATGGGCCCATATATATATACATCTTGTCCAGTCACTATGTGGTGTGGATATGTGATCATAGTGTGGTGGTATTCAGTCACTATGTGGTGGTGATATGTGGTCATGGGGTTGTGGTATTATTCAGTAACAGATTAGTGTGATGATGCATCGGTCTGTATAAGTTGAAGCGAGATTGGGCGGGGCAATGTACAGGTGGCGGAGACAAGGAGACATAGTGGGCCCCTAAAATAAAGTCCTCTGGTGGGTCCTAGGCACTCCAGTCCGACACTGAATAGGGCCCCTTCTAGTAGGTAGGTAGACTAGTAGATAGGGTCCCTTCCAGTAGGTAGGCAGATAGATAGGGCCCCTTAAAGCAGGTAGATAGGGCACCAAATGTAGATGGACAGATAGATAGGGCCCTTCCAGTAGGTAGACAGGTAGATAGTGACCTTATAGTAGGTAGATAGCCCCCCTTATAGTAGGTAGGTGAGTAGGGCCTTTTCTGGTATGTAGGGAGATAGGACCCCCTTCTAGGAGGTAGTTATGTAGCTAGGTAGATAGATAGGGCCTCTTCCAGTAGGTAGGCAGGTAGATAGGGCCCCTAACAGTAGGTAGACAGGTAGATAAGGTGCATTATCATAGGTAGGCAGATAGATAGGTCCCCTTCCAGTAGGTAGACAGGTAGATAGGGCCCATTATGGTAGGAAGATATGGCCTCTTCTACTAGTTAGGTAAATAGGGCCCCTTTTAATAGATAAACAGGTAGACAGGGCCCCTTATAGTAGGTACACAGGTAGATATGGCACCTAATGATAGGTAGGCAGCTAGATAGGGCACCTAATGATAGGCAGGCAGGAAGAAAAGCCCCCTTATGGTAGGTAGACAGGTGGATAGGTCCCCTTCCAGTAGGTAAATAGGTAGGTAAGGCATTTTATGTTAGGTAGATAAAGCCTCTTCTAGTAGGTAGGTAGATAGGGCCTCTTCCAGTAGGTAGTAAGGTAAGTAGGGCCCCTTTTAGTTGGTAGGCAGGTAGATAGGGCCCCTCCCAGTAGGTAGACAGGTAGATAGGGCTCCTTATGGTAGATAGATAGGGCCTCTTCTACTAGGTAGGTACAGTAGATAGGGCCCCTTCTAATAGGTAAGCAGGCAGTTAAGGTCCCCTATTGTAGGTACGCAGGTAGATAGGGCCACTAATGGTAGGTAGGCAAGTAGATAGGGCCCCTTTAGATAGGTAGATAGGGCCTCTTCTAGTAGGTAGGTAAATAGGGCCCCTTCTAGTAGGCAGGCAGGTAGAAAGGGCCCCTCATAACAGGTAGGCAGGTAGATAGGGCACTTTATGTTTGGTAGGCAGGTGGATAGCGACCCTTCCAGTAGGAATTCGGCATAAAAAAGTGACCATACATAAATGAATATAGGACATACCACAAAAGCCTGTGTTGGAGTCTCCCAACTGCCAAAATCTAAATCTGTCCAACAGCATCATAGCAGACTATAATAATCTTCAACAAACTTCTTCAAACTTTATGAAATAAATTTTTATTTTAATATACTCTTAATGAGACGTTTATATAACATTCATAACGTGCAAATGGTCATAAAAACCTGTGGTATATCCGCAGTCCACAGGATTTTTACTCCATAGTATCATCCATAAAATGGATCCAAAATATAAAGTCTTTTATTATATTCATAGACAGGACAAGCGCATATTAATTTGTGAAATTAAATTGTGTAAGGAGGAATATAAAAAGACAAGTAATGTGGAACAATATAACCAAACTCAGATGGACCATAAGGAAATTATACATAAAATGAAGATACATTTGTTACAAGTTACAGAAGTTCGAATGAGACACACGTGACTATTTACATATTCATGGCAGGAAGATCGTATGTATGCAGGTAGATTTAAGAAATCGTTTGGCTGGTTGCAGTGGAATTATACTACTTCGTAGGATTCATTATCCAGCTCAGAGGGCCAATCTTCTAAAGAAAAAATGCAGTTACGATCAATAAAAAGAGGCAAAGTAAAAAATACCCCTTTTTTAGAGGAGTCTAGTACCCAGGAAGAAATGGATGGGAATTCAGGGATCCAAGATATAATCACCGAAGAATGCGGCGAACAGGGCGCAAGAAATTGTAGATACATTAGCCCTGAATATATCTTCATGACCACTAACGACACAGCAACTGGCAGTGTTAGAAGGACTAAACTATGTTCCCAATACTGAAATAAAGCCGTTTAATTTTGTTGTGATTTTTACAGGCTTTGTCGATATATTCGTATTAAAATGTGTTTTGCATCCAACAGTTCTACCACTCATTATGAGAAAACCTTCTTAACATCTAGGAAGTTAAAAACGAACAGTCATTTTGACCCTGAGATAATTAGTCCAACACTAGAGGTTTTTGAGCAAGTAGTAAAAAATGAGGTTTTAAGAAAATGGCGGAATAGTCCCAAAAAAAACATTGAAATAATTTAACCGATGTAGAGCAGATGGCTTTAACATCATTACAGAAGGATATAGAACTGATTATCAAAAAAGCTGATAAAGGCGGCTCTACGGTAATCATGGATAAAGCCTATTATGTACAGGAAGCTAAAGTTCATCTTGAGGACCCTAGAGTGTACAGGCTACTAGGGAAGGACCCTACTGACAAATTTAAAAGGGAGATTGATTCTATTATTAATGAGGCATTTGTATCTGGCCTCATTACTAGTACAGTAAAAAAATTGTTAGTTAAAAAGAACCAATTTTTTACCCTGTTCCTAAGGTGCACAAATCGTTACATCAGCCTCCATGTCGCCCCATAGTGTCAGGTGTGAATTCTCTTTTAGAACCTGTAGCTGCATACATTGATGCCTACTTGCAGCGTGCGGAGAAGAGGGATGACAACTGTTTGCATGATACTAGTCAATTTTTACGTTGTATTAAGGAGATTGATTGTACCCAGGTTAAATGGTTGTGCACTATGGATATCAAGAGTTTGTTCACTTGCATACCTCATAAAGAAGGATGTCAGTCAGCACATGAGGCTCATAGCGTTTCTAATGCAATTATTGGATTTTATTCTTATGAATAGTGTTGAGCGATTATTATCGACAAAGTTGAAATCGGAACAGTTTTTATGTTGATCGAAATTTTTAGATCATACGATAATTTAGGTTAAATCTGTGCATCATCTATTAAGATCGCGCCATTTTCGGCGCTTCCTGTAATTTTGGCGGCCAGCAAATCAGCTTACAGAATAGAGCAGGGTGAGATGTGTGTGCGACGTCATGACTGGGATGTGTATGGTTGTGATTGGCTGAAAAAATCACATGACCTCGTTTTACATAGAACAGCCCTTCCTGTTCAGCCTCAGTGTCTCTCAGCGTCTCAGAGCAGTCGGACGTGTGCTCTGCCTGTGTCCAAACAGCTCAGTGAAATTATTCAATTTCTTCACAGAGAAAGCTCTACTGTTAGCTGTGATCCTTACAACTTAGTTAGATCAGAGATTGGAAGATTTTATGTAGTTAGGTAGAGAATTTTAAAGGAGCATCTATCGCTGTAAAGTCACCGGGGGGGGGAGGGAGCGGAGGGGGTGCCCCACGGGCGAAACACAGACAAGCTCTATAAAGAATACTGGATAAAGTTCACCAAGACTTAGTGTAGACATTGCACTGCAATAGCTTTATTATTAACAGTTTTCTATTGAAATATTTTCTGGATATTGGGCAGCCTGAACTTGTATTATATATATTATATATATTCATTTTCAATTTTGCCCATTCCACCTTTATTGATATATCCACCTTGCAGTTAAATTAGAATCCAGCAATTTTGTAGTCAGCACAGGTTGATAGGTGCCAAAAAAAATACCTTGTATTATCCGAATAAATTTCAGATACATGTTTTTTGACTTTGGCTCACTACAGCTTTGTTCATTGAGGCACCTTGCACTTAAATGTGAATACAACAATTTTGTAGTCACCACAGGTGAATTTAAAGGTGCAAATATACCTTTATTTTATCCGAATACATTACAGATAAGTGTTTTTTGCACTTTTGCCCAGTCCAGATTTGTTGATAGAGCCACGTTGCAGTTAAATTTGAATCCAGCAAGTGTGTAGTTTCAACAGGTGAGTTGATAGGTGCCAAAAAATACCTTTTATTATCTGAATACATTACAGATATGTGTTTATTCACTTTGGCACACTACAGCTTTGTTCATTGAGGCACCTTGCACTTCAATGTGAATACTGCAATTTTGTAGTCACCAAAGGTGAATTGATAGGTGCCAAAAAATACCTTTTATTATCCGAATACATTACAGATACGTGTTTTTTTTTGACTTTGGCGCACAACAGCTTTTTGTTCATTGAGGCTACCTTGCACTTAAATGTGAATACACAATTGGGAGTCACCACAGGTGAATTGAAAGGGTGCCAAAAAATACCTTTTATTATCCGAATACATTACAGAACATGTTTTTTTGCACTTTTGCCCCGTCCAGATTTTTTGATAGAGCCACCTTGCAGTTAAATTTGAATCCAAACAATTGTGTAGTTACCCAGGTGAATTGATAGGTGCCAAAAAATACCTTTTTTATCCGAAACATTACAGATACATGTTTTTTTTTACTTTGGGCACCCCACAGCTTTGTTCATTGAGGCACCTTGCACTTAAATGTGAATACTGCAATTTTGTAGTCACCAGGTGAATTGAATGTTTCCAAAAATACCTTTTATTATCCCAAACATTAAGATACGTGTTTTTTGCACTTTTGCCAGTCCAGATTTGTTGATAGAGCCACGTTTGCAGTTAAATTTGGAATCCAAAACAATTGTGTAGTTACCACAGGTGAATTGATAGGTGCCAAAAATACCTTTTTTTATCCGATACATTACAGATACGTGTTTTTTCATTTTGGCACACTACAGCTTTTTTCATTGAGGCCCCCTCCTTAAAATGTGAATACTGAAATTTTTTGTAGTCAACAGGTCAATTGATGGGTGCCAAAAATACTTTATTATCGAATACTTAAGAACGGGTTTTTGACTTTGGCGCCTAAGCTTTGTTTTTTGGGCATTTTACTTAAATGTGAATACTGAAATTTTTGTAGTCCCACAGGTGAATTAAAAGGTCCCAAAAAAAACCCTTTTTATTTCCGAATAATTACAGATATTTGTTTTTTGACTTTTCCCCAGTCCAGATTTGTTGTGACCCATTTTCCCGTTAAATTTGAACCAGAAATTTTGTTATTTTACCAGGTGAATTTGACATCCCAAAAAATACCTTTATTTTCCGAATACATTACAGATACTTTTTTTTTTCATTTTGGCGGGGAGCTTTTGATAGATCTACTTTGCGAAAATTAAAATACCAATTTTGTGTCCCAAGGTAAATTTTAAAAGGGCAAAAATCCCTTTTATTATCGAAAAAAATTTCAGATAGTGTTTTTTTCATTTGGAAAGGGCCCAGCTTTGTTGACAGATTATTACATTTAAAATTTTTGAATCAGCAATTTTGTTTTGATTCGAGGGATTGAGAATAGTGAACAGGAGAGAAATTAGGTGGTAAGCGAGCAAGGGGGGGGTGGAAAAGGGAGGTGAGGTGAGAAAAGGTGCCCCTTCCTTACTAGCGAAAACCGATGCCGGGTTATCGCAGTTGCGGGACCGTCAGGGTCATCGTGGGTCGGGGCCCTGTGAATCTCGAAACGAACGTGCGCCAATCTGCCCTTCAATGGTTAATGCAACCTGCATCCAGCAGTTTCCCTCCTCTTTCCCCCCATTTCACGGCCACAAATGTCTCATCAGATCCCCAGCATCCTTTTCCCAATGAAGCACCCCAAAGTAATTGTACCCCCATGTGGATAACCCTTTTTCTGAAGATCTTTTTGATGCAAATGCGGTTGGGGTCGGAAGGCATGTTAAAAGATCAAAGCCCAAAGGGAGGTTTTTCTTGTTGACCCCCAGTTATGGCATAGGGGGAGGAGAAGGAAGCGGTCAATCGGCAAAAAACCCCGGGCGGTCGGCAACCCCTTGCAGTCCCTCTTGTTTGTACCCCGCACCCTGGATGCAAAATGTCAGGGCCCAAGTACTGTGTTGATGATGATGATGCGACCCCAAGGGGTTTTTCGCGAATTTGCTTGCGAGGTTATCATGGACGAGGAGGAAGGGATGGGGGTGTTCAGTACGGGTTCCCCTAAAAAAGGGAGGGGCGGTGCAGAAGTTCTGATATGTTCCCGCACCCAGGGTCAGCGCAAACCCCCCTGTTATCGCGTCAAAAGGTCAGGACCTTCAAGCCTGGGCCTTTTTTGAGCAAGCCTTGATTCCCCCGCGTTTCATATCCACCTTTGCCGTAAACGCAAAAGTAGAGGCAGAACTTGGTGGTTAACCACCACCAAATTTCTAGCCCAAATGCACGAATGCATGGTTGAAAGGGAGGAACATTTGGCCCAAAAAAAGGGCCCAGGACGGCGGGCCCCCAACCATGTCAACCCTCTGTCTCCCCCTCCTCCTCCGCCCACCAACGGTCCTCAGTGCCAGTCCCCCAGAGTTTGATCGGGGATCAGCCCCGCACAGCCTCCACCGTTCCCCGGTACCCACACCCCACCAGAGCCCCACCCTACCCTTCTTCCGCCAGTTTGAGACTGCACCCCGTACAGCGGCCAGTCTAGCGCTAGCCTTCTGTCTTCAAGGTTTGGGAGCGAAAAAAAAAACTTTAACCAAAACCCACCCCCAAAGCAAAACCCTAAATGTGGCATTGCCAGGTTTTTTGCCTTAAAAATGTTCCCCTTTTCTGGTGGACCAGAGGGGTTTCCGCACGTATGGCCCCTTTGCCTCCCCCCAATACCAATGCCGGCGGGGATTTCTTTCCCAAAAAAAGCCGCCCCTGCCTGGCCAGCCACGTGTCACTAAAATTTCAACAGTTGTTGCATCTGTGTGGGAAAAAGCCATTGACCCCCGAACATGGACTGTAAGCCGGCCCCAAGGCCGCTACTTTGTGAAAAACCCCAATGGGTGAGCTGGGTGGATGTCTCTGGGGGTGCGGTGGCTCTGTCGGCGCCCCGCTCTTCAAAAACCCCCAAAGGGTGGTGCAGGGTTTTTTCAACCCAGGTCCTCTGGTTGATACGTGCCCAGAGAAAAAAGGCCCTGTTTAAATTTTAAACTGTCTTGGAGACGTCCACCACGGTCAGGAGTGTGGACGGCTCTCCCCAACGAGACCGGCGCTGGTGGGGGGCCAAGAACCTTGTGAGGCCAAAGGGGGTGTTGTAAGGGAGAAATTGTGGCCCCCTTAAAACGGTATGTGGAGAAATCCCCTTTCCTGTCACCCTGTCATGAAACCTTGTCGTCCAGAAATTTTAAAGAGTACCCTTGGGCTGGATGCTGTGAGAAGGCTCGAAGTCTAAATTGACTTCCCCCGTTTGCACCGCTTGTCCCCCCTGGTGCATTGCATCGTCAGTCGGCCTCCCCGTAACCGTTCATCGTTTACGTGGCAAAACGCTGGAATTCCCCCCTCCATGTCCAGCATTTGGCACAGTGCAAAGCATTTGCAGTCGAAGTGACACATGGGCCCGACAAGGCGTGCGGACTCGGGTGTTTGGCACCCAGAGGGGGGCAGGTGAAAAAGCTCTGCCCATCCTTGCCGTTTGAAATGCCCCCCAAAATGGTAGTGCAGACAATGCCCCTTTTAGCATGAGATTGTGATGATTTAGTTCTGGAACGATGTTGGACACTCTGAAAAACCGGTCCGCCAGCGTGGGGGGGAGCGGACACGTGGGACACGGAGCCTTTCCTCCCTAAATTCACAAATCCCCCAGTTTCACATTTTATCGGTCTTCATTAGGGAGTGGTTTGGGGTCCCGAGCTAGTGCAAAGGGGGGCATCAGCTTCGGGTGCATATTAGGGAAGTCAGGGCTGTGTTGAAGCTGTGCTGGAGGCGCGGAGGAGGAGGATGAGGAGGTTTCCCGCACCGACGTTACCCAGTCCTTGCCCCGGAAAAAGGTTGGCCGATTTGAGGGGAGGAGGAATGAGGAGTTCGTTTGCTAGTGCCCTAGACCCAGAGGTTGGGGAAATCAAGGCTCCCTCTACTGAGTGTTGGAACACCCTTTCCTCCAAATGATCCCGCATTAAGGCCATCAAAAATGAACAACAGTTACTGGGTGGGCCCCCCCTGGATCCCGGTAAAAACAAAACTCAGCACTTTCCTTCCACCCCCCAAATAGAGAGTAATGCAGGAAATGGAGACCTTGCTGATTGATAAATGGAGAATTGTTGGTTGTTCACATTCCCCAATGTCCGGTGGAACAACTCAGCGACGTGCCGCGTAGAGTGCCAGTAGCCATAGCGGCCCGCGCGCAGAGGCAAAGGGGGGCGAGCCCAATGGGTGACCTCTGGCAATCTTTTATTTACCCCTCACCAAGCATGCAAGCAGGGCACACATACGAAACAGAGGCCCGTTAAGATCTGGTGCCGATTATTGCATCTCAACACCGATTTTTTGTTGTGTTCCGGGCCCAATAGACTTTGGTTATCAAATGGGAATGGCCCGAGCTCGCTCGCCCCGCCCTGGGTGTTGTCCGCCCCCAGCCAGCGTCATAATGAGCGGCCTTAGCAAGGGAGGAGTCATTACAGACAAAAGCATTGGCTTTCCACAGATAAAGTGGATCGTTTGACTTTTATCAAGAGAATGGATGGATGGGCTGATGATGTTGTGGCCCCCAATTGCCCAGGTCACCCATTAGTTTCCCGGCTACTTACATTCCCTTCAAACAGAAAAGGCCTCTTGAAAAATTTTTTTTAAAAAGATTTTCTTATGCATTTTTTTTTTCTTTTCCCAACAGTTTATTTTGTGCTTTTGCTGTGAGGAGACTGTAAAAGCAACAAGGTTTCATGACAACACGTATTCATTAACACATTTTTCTTCAGAAGTTTTGCATTGTCAATGGTTTGAGGTCTGTTCTTGAGATTCAGCTATAATTATGGGTTTTTGGAAGAAATGTGGTTTTTAAATGGCATTTTCCCCCCACAATTTTTAATAGTGGTGAGAAGTCATATTTTAAATTTTCTGGGGTCATGTTGCTGTGAGATACAGCAATAATCATGGTCTTTGGAACAGAATGTGGCTTCTAAAGGGCATTTCTCCCCCAAATTTTTAACATGGGAGAAGTCATTTTTTAATTTTTTTGGGTTGTCTTTGAAATGCAGCAATATAAGGTCCTTTTAAAAAAATGTTGTTTCTACAGAATTTTTTCTTCAAATTGTCCAAAGTGGTCAAAGGGGCTGCTTTGAATATTTGGCGGCTTTTGCTGTGACATGCACTATACTAAGGTTTATTATAAAAAATGTTGTTTCTAAAGAATTGTTCTTACAATTGTCAAAAGTGGCTCACGGGTAGTTTTGAATTTTTTGGGGATTTTTTCTGTGACATGAGCATAAACAGGGCCTATTAAAAAAAAGTTTTTTTAACAGACATTTGTTTTCACAATTTTCAAGAGTGGGGTCAAGGGTGATGGTGCTGTCAGAAACAGGAAAAGGGAGGACATGTTAATGGAACATATTTCAAAATGATTTTTATGCAAATCTTTAACATAGTGCAATAGTATTGGAAAAACCCATTTAATTTAATTAAAAAAGAGAAACAAAGACAGGTGGGTTTATCCTATTTTAAAAAAGTGTTTTCTGAATTAAATACTAAAAAAACTTGATGTACAAAATTTTTGTAAAAAAAATTTCCTCTGAATTTTAATGGAGTTACAGGAAAACTTGACCAGATGTAGGTTATTCAGAGGACATGGAGTATGGGAGACGGACAGAGAACAAAGTACAGAGACAATTTCTCCAGCACGTTGAGTAAAATGAGAAAAAGAATGCCAAGAAAAAGGGCACCTGGGTGGAACAGGAGCGTTAACCACCAGTATTTCCAAGTGAAGCTCAATTGTCCGCCATCATACGGAGGGGCAGCGCTACCCAGGACAGGGACAGTATATGTCCAGTGAACTAAAATGGTGGTTGAAAGACTCCTTTTTCCGGCACATTTTAATCTGTGGTCATGCAGGTTTGGGGCTCATGCTGTGGCCCAGGACAGGTATAGTCAATGTCCACTGAAACTAAAATGGTGGTTGAAAAACTCCTTTTTCCGGCACTTTTTAATCTGGGGTCATCAAGGTTTGGGGCTCATGCTGTGGCCCAGGACAGGTAGTGTCAATTTCCAGTGACACTAAAATCGTGGTCGATAGACCCTTTTTTCCGGCACTTTTAATCTGGGGTCTTGCAGGTTTGGAGCTCATGCTGTGGCTCAGGACAGGGATAGTCTATGTCCAGTGAAACTAAAATGGTGGTTGAAAGACTCCTTTTTCCGGCACTTTTTAAATCTGGGGGTCATGCAGGTTTGGGGCTCATGCTGCGTTCCAGGACAGGGATATTCAATGTCCAGTTCAAGTAAAATGATGGTTCAAATCATACTGCCTTCTGGCACTTTTTAATTTGTGGGTCTTGCAGGTTTAGGGCTCATGCTGTGGTGCAAGACACGGATAGTGAATGGTGTGTGATTTTTTTTCTGTGGCTTTTATAACCTAAGTGTGTTGCCTAAGATGTTGCACGTATCCATTTGACTGTTGTGGAGGTTAATTCCAGCTTCTCCAGCCCTGTTTGGGTGTAAGAATGAAGGTGTTGTTGCTCTCCCATAGACTTTAATGGCCATCAATCATAATCTACCATCGACCATCGAATATCTTGTCGATGATAATCGACTATCGACCATCGACCGATGTCGCTGGCCAACGTAATCTCTCAACACTATTTATGAATAATTATTTTTTGGGGTGAAAATTTTTATTTACAGATGCAAGACACCTCGATGGGGTGACCAGTTGCCCCTAGTTGTGCTAATTTAAATATGTAATCGTTTGAAAATGAATTTGCGTTTGTATCAGAATTTGCACAATTGATACTCTGTTGGAAACGCTACGTGGACGATATTTTTATGTTATGGACTGGATCTGAAATAGAATTGGATTCTTTTTGTACTTACTTGAATGGTTGTCATCCTCTTCTATCATTCTCTGTGACTAGGCATCAATCTTGTGTCCAGTACTTAGATGTTGAGAAATCAAAAGTCCACTGATCGTAACAATATCTTACACCATCAGTCTTATCATGTGCCTCAAACGTTCAAGGAAATTGTTTGCGGTCAATTCTGTAAAGCTCGCCGCATCCTTTCTACAGATGAAGAATATCGTGTGAATATGAAAAAAATTAATGGATACGTTTGTCCCATGTGGCTATGATCGTCAGTAGCTATTAAAAGTAGGTTTAGAAATAGCTTCAGTATCCTGGGAACATATTCTATCACCACAGATTAAGGTACCCCAAAGTTGATTCATGTACATATCAAGTTATGACAGACACTCGGATATGATTAGAAAGGATATTCAAAGGCATTGACATGTTTTGACTAGTGTTGAGCGATTACGTTGACCATCGACATCGGTCGATGGTCGATAGTCGACCATCATGACAATTTTGTCGATAGTGAGTGGTCGATTTGAGCGATTGCCATTACAGTTTATGGAGAGAAACAACACCTTCATTCTTACACCCAACAGGCTGGAGAAGTGGAATTAACATCCACAACAGTCAAATGGATACGTGCTAATCTTAAGCAACACACTTATGTTATAAAAGCCACAGAAAAAAAATCCACACACCATTCACTATCCTGTCTTGTTACCACTGCATGACCCTTAAACCTGCAAAAACCACAAATTAAAATTTGCCAGAAGGGCATTATGATTTGAACCATATCTTACTTGAAACTGGAATTGAATATCCCTGTCTGGAACGCAGCATGAGCCCCAAACCTGCATGACCCCCAGATTTAAAAGTGCCGGAAAAAAAGGAGTCTTATCAAACCCCCATTTTAGTTTCATGGACATTGACTATTCCTGTCCTGGGCCACGCAGAGCCCCCAAAAACCCGCATGACCCCCGATTAAAAAGTGCCGGAAAAAGGAGTCTTTCAACCACCATTTTAGTTGAAAATGGACATTGACTATATCTGTCCTGTACCCAGAATGACCTTAAACCTGTCTGACCCACAGATTTAAAAAGTTTCCGGGAAAGGAGTCTTTGAAACCAATTTTAGTTGAAATGGACATTGACTATACCTGTCTTGGACCGCGTATGACCATTAAACCTGTCTGACCCCCAAATTAAAAGTTCGGGGGAAAAAGGAGTCTTTGAACCACATTTTAGTTGAAAATGGACTTAACTATATCTGTCCTGTACCGCAGAATGACCATTAAACCTGTTGACCCACAGATTAAAAAGTTGCCGGAAATAGGAGTCTTTCAACCCCCATTTTAGTTTCACTGGACATAAAACTGTCCTGTCCTGGGGAGCGCTTCCCCCTCCGTATAAATGGGACCAATTGAGCTTCACTTGGAAATACTGGTGGTTTACGCTCCCGTTCCACCCCGGTGCCCTTTTTCTGGCATTCTTTTTTTATTTTACTCAAAGTGCTGGTGGAAATTGTCTCTGTACTTGGTTCTCTGTCTGTGCTCCTTACTCCATGTCATCTGATAACCGTCATCTGGTCAAGTTTTCATGTACATCCCTTGTACAATTCAGAGGAATTTTTTTACCAATGCTGTTTTTGTTATGCAAGTTTTTTAGGTGTTTTATTCTTGAAAAAACTTTTTTTTTAAATATAGGAAGGAAAATCCCACCATGTCTGTGTTTCTCTTCTTTTTTAATTTGTTATTTAAATGGGTGTTTGTCTCAATAACAGGGATTGATAGCTATGTTAAAGATCTTGCAAAAAACACTGTCTGAAAAGTAATCGGATTAATAATCAGGTGATTTTTGCAGCTTTCATTTCTCCTGTGGTGACTATAAATTGCTTGTATTCTAAATTTTCTGCAAGTAGAATCTATCACTATGCTGCCTGGCGCCAAGTGAAAAAAAACACGCTATCTGTTTTTAAATTGTATTCGTGTAATTCAAGGTATTTTTGGATCCTATTCAATTCACCTGTGTTGACTATAAAATTGCTGTATTCAAATTTAAGTGCAGCTGCCTCAATGAAACAAAGTGTATTGCGCAATAGTCCACATAATACCACGTATCTGTTCTATGTAATTCGTGTGTAATACAAGATATTTTTGGTACCTTTCATTCACCTGTGGGACTATAAAATTGCCTGGATTCAATATTATGTGCATGGTTGGATATATTCAAACAAAGGTGGGAATGGACAAAATTGAAAATTGATCACTATTGAAATGTATAGATAATAAAAAGTGGGAAGTTTTGCACCTAAACAAAGAGGACCTGCAGTACTAGGAATGATTTGTATCCTATAAGTTTAGGCTGCCCCAATATCCAGAAATATTTCATAGAAAAAGTTATTTAATAAAGCTATTGAAGTGCAATGTCTACACTAAGTATTGGTGACTTTATCCCAAGTAATTCTTTATAGTGCTTGTATGTGTTTAGGCCCCCGCGGGCCACCCCTCCCCATCCCCCCCGTTGACTTTTCAGCGGTAGATGCTCCTTTATAATTCTCTTACATAATCTACATAAAATTGCCAATCTATAATATATCCTAAATTGTAAGGTTCACAGCTAAATAGTAGTGGTTTCTCTGTGGTAGAAAATAGATATTTTTTCGCGGAGCTGTTTGGGACACAAGCAGAGCGGGCCGTCCTTTGCTCTGAGACGCGGTGAGCAAACTGAGGGGACTGATACAGGATACGCTGTTCTATGTTTAAACGAGGTCATGTGTTTTTTCCAATCCCAATCACAACCATACACATCCAGTCTTGACGTCGGAACACACATTCTCCCCTGCTCTATTCTGTTAGCTGATTTTTTGCTGGCCGCCATAAAGACAGGAGCACCGGACTATGCCGCGATCTTAAAAGATGATTGCAAAGGATTTTTTATCTAAATTACTCGCCATTGAATCTAAAAATTTCGATCAACATAAAAACTGTGCCGATTTCAACTTTGTCGATAATAATAGCTCAACACTAGTTTTGAACAATGATCCTAAATATGGATATTTGTTTAAGGAACCCCCAGGTATATTTGCAAATGGAGTAAATCTATAGGAGACATGTTGGTGCATTCCGATATTAGACCTCCAAAAAAATCTCACCAGTTATGGTTGAATTCAGGGTGCAAAGGTACATTTCCATATATGTCGTGCCAGAATTGTAGTGCAGTGATGAAAGGTAGTCATGTTAAACATCCATGTGATGGATATGATATATCTATTCAAGTTTTCGTTATGTGTGCTAGTAAAATTGTTATATACATTCTTAAATGTCCTTGTGTCAAGGTCTTCATTGGACAGACGAGCCGTGAAGTAACGATCAGGTTAAATGAGCACTGCTCAACGATACTTACTTTTAAAGCTAAAGCTGATGATATGGGGCCTTGAACTGATGTTACAACTTTTGGAGAGTCCACCGTAGCACAACACTTCTATGAGGCACGTCACCAAGTGAATGAACTAAGGTGGTACATCATAGAGGAGGCTAGAATATCAGACTCAGGTATGATGAAATCTAGGCTTCTCCAACATGAGGTATAATGGATTTTTAGATTTAACTCATTGGCCCCGAAGGGCCTGAATGAGGCTTTTAATCTAAAGTGTTTCTATAATTGTAGTAGGTAAAGGGTTAAATGACGTCATGTGATATATGCTGTTGGATATAAAGGCATGCAGGTAGTAGAGGGGAACACCCATGACGGGAGGTCCCAAATTGGTCAAGCCTGCTTGAAAACGTCGCCTGGCATGTGGTTACCTCCACGAATATGCGCTTGTCCTGTCTATGAATATGATGAAAGACTTTATATTTTGGATCCATTTTATGGATGAGACTATGGAGTAAGAATTCCTATGGACTGTGGACATACCACAGGTTTTTATTAAGAGTATATTAAAAAGAAAAATTTGTTTGAAAAAAGTTTAAAGAAGTTTGTTGAAGATTATTATAGCCGGTTGCTCTTTATAGTAGGTAGGCAGGTAGATATGGTAGGAAGATAGTTCGTCTTCAAATAGGTACATAGGTAAGGATTTCCCCCCAGTAAAAAGAGGGTAGTTATCCCCCTCATAAAAAAAAATAGAATAATAATAATCACCTTGGCTCTCCCTTTTCCCCACGACCAAACCAACTGTCTTGAATCTGGAATGGGTGGTTCCACGTCTAGGCAGTTCTGGTGCTATATTAGGCCCCAAGCCTAGACATAACCTTAGGGTACAGTGCAGGCAGCGGAGCGATGATATCATTACATTGCCCTGCTACCTTCAGTGAGCTTTGCTTCAGCTGCTGCTTGCACGATCCAGGCGGCAGCTGTGATTGCTGCTTCACTGGTTCTATGTGACCCAGTGATGCAGCAATGTGGTGAGGGGGTCCTGTAGGCCCCTCTGGCTCAGGGGCCGGTTGCTAGTGTGACCATTGCAACCCCTGTAGCTACACCACTGCCTTTTCTTACATGTAAGACAAAATCAAAAGCTGGGCACTTTATCTATCCTACATGGGCAGACAGGAGAAAAGGTATGAAATACAATTTTTTTATGAACTGTTATGATTTTTAGAGACAGGTAAAGGTCATGGACTATATTGTTTTCTTTAATTAACTCTAATTTTCTTTTTTCAGCTTGGTTTTATATACAAAAGGCCACATGTATGAAACCTGTCTAGGTCTAAGACTCCCCTTTCATTTTTCCAGGCACTTATTGAAATACTATAAGGGAGCTTGTTTGGATCCGATGGGCAACAAAGTCTTACACCTTGACAGTTTTCATACATGTAACACTTTTAGTTTTTTTTGTGAAGTTCTTAATTTATGATGTTTTTTTTGTTGGGGTGCAATTCTAGCGTTGTTTAATAAATGTATGTTCCTTACATATCTTATATTCTTATAGTTTGTGACTTTTTTTGGAGGGCCTTGGAGGTGGAGTTCATGAAGCATTTTATTTCAAAGCTCGGTAGGCTCTGGATATAACATTTTTCCTGTAGTTTTCCCAGTTAGGTTTCTATATGACTGGAAAAGCATATTCATCTTGCCAAAAAATAGGTGCCATCAAAATACCACTATAGAGGCATAAAAGACATGATAAGTATAAAAAAAAAACAGCTTTGTTTCATGCATCTCAAAACACCAGAAATGCCTAAAGAATGTTTTCCAAAATTATTTAAGGATGAAACTACGTACTGACCTACACATCCTACTCCTAAAATAGATTTTGCTGTAATACTGGAAAACTTAAAGGGGTTTTCTCACTACAGCCTTTCACAGGCATCTTTAGCTTTCTCTCTTCCAACATCAAATCCAGGGCTTGTCTCTCCTCTCAGTAGGTGTGTCTTGCATCACTGAAGACTAGTGACATCATCATCATTCTGTGTGAGCAGTGGGAGAGAGAGGATGTCACAGCTCTGCAGACCACTTACAATGGTCAGTTCTCATGTCTGGAGAGCTATCACCTCCAGGCTCAAATCCTTGTAATAACTCTGCACTCTGCTTCCCCTCTGCTATCAGACAGGAGATAAAGGAGAACAGACTGTATACGGCTGTATTAAATGGGTGTATTATATCTGACAGCTAAAGAGTAATTGCCCTGATCCTTCACATAGAGCTGTCACTGTGAGAGCAGCAGAGAGCAGCCTTTATTAGACAGCTCAGAGAGAGTGAAAAACAATGAGAATATAGATACAGAAACAGTCAGTACAGAAAGCCACTTTCAGTATCGTTTTCACAGAGCTCAGAGGTAATAGGGCAGGTAGCAAATCACAGCACAGGGGGCATGTCCCAACCAGGGTAGAACTAAATATCAGGCAGACAATCACAGCAAAAAGGGTGTTGCCCAACCCCAGGCTTCAGATTTAGCTCTAGATACTCACAGATTAGCTAATAGCTGCTATGATAAATGGTTTAGGTAATACAAAACAGTTGCAAAAGTGCTTATTTTCACTGTCCCCATCATTACAGATATGATCTTTGTAGCGAAAAACCGCTTTAAGATTTAAGGTTTTGGCAAGTACATAGAAGCACAAAGAAATGAACAAGGAACAGAGATCCCACAATGCACTGCTTAAATAATCATCATGTTACATTAACCACACAATTGCAATGCATTATCATATTTTGCTTTATTTAGTCAAAGGATTTGATAGAGACCACAGCAGAAAGTGCAGTGCTTTATATATGAAATGATAAAGCTGCTGCATTTAATTCTTTACTGACAGGAGCATAAGGTGTCCTTGGCATGAGCTCTATGACACATTTTGCTATCGATTTGTAAGTGCTTGACACACTTTTCTCAACTGCTTCCATTTCCTTTGTGGCTAATATTGCATACATATTTTGTGCAGATTTGTCTTTTATAATCTAATGGCACTTTCAAAAAAACTTCATCATGTATTTTCAGACCATAAGAATTTCAGAAATATTAATATATTTTCCAAATGCTTGTCCCTGTATCATATAAAAGTGACAGTAGGCAAAGCTTATTAAACACCTTTAGCTTTAGCCTGCCTGTCACATTTAGCTTTACTGTTTAAATAAAAACATAAATCTTTACGATTAGTAATATAAGGTTTACAATGACATACATTATTGTGCTTACAGTATACACCAAACATGTTGCACTTTTTATAGCCTTCTTTTTCATTTGAAAACAGTGAATAAACATAAGAACAAAAGGAAAAAAGACAAAAATCAAACATTTTGGAAAAAAAGATGCTTAATAAACTACTATCATGATACAAAAGCAGGGATTGAAATTTAGGTTAAAATACAGGCAAAAATACTCCTATAAATAATTAAACAAGAGAATGTATATATTGTTTCAAATGTCTCAGACTGAAAGTGGTAAACATATCAGGGCTGGACAGCAGTGGCATAGAAACCTCTTACCAGAATAACATCTTCAAGGACAGATTCTAAAGGTAAATTAGTACCAAAAGCTATGAAGAAATATAGAGAGGCTATGTAATGAGACATCTTGATATGATTTCTGACTTTTGAGTGCTCTGACTGATTAATACTAGGTCCCCAGTTGGCACTGCAATGGTAACATCAGATTGTCACTTCCATCCATTTTAGGTCCATACTATAAATGACTTACACAAGCTAAAATCTTGTTATAAGAAAGTTTGTCCATTTACTGTATCTGTTTTAATTGTTCAATTGTTTTTAAATTTCATTTTAATGTGATGGTAACCTTTCAAAACTAGCTCCCTTCATTAGAAATTATGTTATACAAGACCTGAAAATTGACAGACTTGTTGTACACAGGGGTCCTCAAAGGATCTTAAAATCCTTAAAAATAACAACATCTATTGGCCTATTTATTTAGAGACAGTATTCATTTAACTGTACCTTTAGGTTGAAAACTAATTCTTGTTGTGAGAAAACCCCTTTAAGCACTTCATTTGGCTGGGGGGATGCTGTAACGAGGAGAGTAGTGGATCCTCTGAGTCACAGCGAGAGATGGTATGAGCCACATCAGGTAGCAGAGTCTAAGGAGCCCCCCAATTCTTCACCATTGCCTGCCAGAAGGCAGGTTGGGCTGTGCTGCGGGGGACTCCCAGGTCACCACCCCAAAGTCAGGTCCAAAACATGGGTAGATAATCAGAAGCAACAGAACAAGGTGCAAAGCCAAACACATACCAATAACTGGCAAGGTGAGCAGGGGAAAGGGAGGTAATAAGGGGTTCAGTGGCCTGTGATTACCAATCAGCTGAGTGCTTTTACTTTAAATTTTAAATAGCCATCGTGAATGTGCTGGTCAGAGACAACAGGTGGGAGCAGAGCAGGACTGGGGAGCATAAGAACTGACAACCCCGGGAGAGGCAGCCAGGAACGCGTCTGCGGTCTAGAGCGATGCACATAGTGACAGATGCCCATTGTCTTGTTACAATGCAGCATTAACCATGTAATCAGGATTTTCATCTCTTTAGGAAGTTTGTGAGCAAACTATACAGTTAAATCCCATTAAAATGACCATCAGGTAATAATGGTGGTAACTGTCATGTGCAGCATGGAAAACAGCTAGATAGCCTGTGTGTGACTCAATACTATCTTAGTTGGCGGACCCAGACATCTGGGGCCATGGTGACTACAGTGCAACCCCAGCTGCTGGAGGGTGCTTGGGGGAGAGCAAGAGTAAGCATAATGATCGAGGTGGTCCCACAGATGCTCAATTGGGTTCAAGTCTATGGCATGAGGGGGGGGAGGATAATCCTTGGAAGTCTTGGTCATGCTCCTCAAAAGTTGAACATTTCTAGCCATGTTCCATGAAATATTGTCTTGCTGGAAGATCCTATCAGCTCCAGCGAAGAAAATCAGCAATTATGGGTGTATGTGATTGGCAAAGATGGATTCAAACCCGAATTGAGTATGCACCTTTCATAGATGAGTGGACCTAGAAAATGCAAAAACAAAAAAACATTTATCAGACCATAACACTGCCAGTACTAGTTTGTGACTTTCCAGGAATGGTTGCAGGGTTGTAATGGTCAGTGGTAGTGAATCCTCTGGACCACCACAAGTGATGGTAGTAGCCATGTCAGGGAGCGGAGTCTAAGTAGGTCCGGTTTTCACCAGAGCCCACCGCAAAACGGGATGGACTTGCTGCGGCAGATTGCTACCAGGTCGTTACCACTGACATGACTTGCTTGTGGCGGTGGCCTTGGTGCAGCGTGGTACAAAATCGTGAAGTAGGCTCGTAGTCGGGGACAGGCAGAAGATCAGGACAGGCGGCAAAGGTTAGTGGTCGAGGGACGGAGACAGAAAGATACGGTACACAGTAATGGCAACTAGACAAAATAGAACGCTTCCTCTCTAGGCACAGGGCACTATCGATTCGGCAAGGTTTCTGGGAAGGAGCAGGGCTTAAATAGGATCAGCGCCCGATCAGACAAATCATCGACGCGCTGTCCCTTAAAATTTGGCCGCAGTACCGCGCACACGACCTAGGTGGCGAACGCGCACCCGGCCAGTCACAGGAGCGTGCGCCCGGACCGGAACAGGAGCGCAGCGAGGTAAGTGCCGACAGAGAGCTGCAGGCTGCGGGGACAGAGCTGCGGCATTGCCCGCCGCCGGACCCACAGCAGGGGTACGGGGGCCGCGGGGACACCCGTAACAGTACCCGCCCTTTGGCCACCCCTTCCTCCTGGCCCGCAAAAACCTAGACAAAAAACCCCGTTCCAGGAAGTTCTCCGGCTCCCATGACCTCTCCTCTGGCCCAAACCCTTTCCAATCTACCAAGAAAAATCGTCTCCCCCTAACAGTCTTCATGGCCAAAATTTCCTTGACGGTAAAAACATTGGTGGAGTCAGCTACAGGATATGGGGGGAACCACCGAATGGGAGAACCGGTTATGGACGACCGGTTTCAGCAGGGAGACGTGGAAGGAGTTTGGGATGCGCATAGTAGTAGGGAGCAAGAGCTTGTAGGCCTCCGGATTGATGCACCTCAGAACTTTAGGGACCTAAATAACGAGGGCCCAGCTTGTAGCTAGGAATTTTAAAGCAGACATACCTGGCAGACAGCCATACCCTATCTCCAGTAACAAAGGAGGGAGGCAGTCTTCTTTTCTTTGTCTGCTGGACCTTCATACGGGCGGAGCCTGAAGCAAGAGACTGTCGCGTCTCCTTCCAGATAGCAGAAAGGTCACGGACCAGATTATCCACCACAGGGACATCGGAGGAGGCAGAGGGCAGTGGAACGGGTGGGCGGGGATGCCGACCGAAGACGATGAAGAAGGGGGATGCCCCAGTGGAATCAGAGTCCAGGGAATTATATGAAAATTCCGCCCATGGCAACAGACTGGACCAATCATCTTATCTAGCAGATGTGAAGTGGCGGAGATAGGTAGCCAAAACTTGATTCACCCTCTCCCCTTGCCCATTGGATTGTGGGTGGTATGCAGAAGAGAAGTCCAGTTCCACTTGCAGTAGCGAACAAAGGCCTCGCCAAAATCTCGAGACAAATTGAACCCACCGGTCCGGAACAATATGTAAGGGCAGTCCATGTAGTCGGAAGATATGTTTGAAAAAGAGATTGGCGAGGCGAGGAGCAGAAGGAAGGCCAGGCAAAGGAATGAAGTGTGCCATTTTGGAAAAACGGTCAGTGACCACTCAGATAACTGTATTTCCTTTAGAGGGCGGTAGGTCGGTTATGAAGTCCATCGCAATATGGCTCCAAAGACTGCTAGGTACTGGCAAAGGTTGGAGTAATCCCGCCGGTTTGAGTCGACGTGACTTGTTGCAGGCACATGTGGTACAGGCCTCCACAAACTCCTTCACATCTTTGACGAGATCAGGCCACCAGTAGAACCGGGAAATCAAGGAACAAGACCTCCGTACCCCAGGATGACCAGCAAAGCGAGAGCAATGACCCCATTTCAGCACCCTCAACTGGAGTGCAGGGCGCACATATGTCTTACCCGGGGGTACCCGTTGGAGGTTAATGGGTGCAAGGGCAACCAGACGTTCTGGAGGTACGATATGTCGTGGAGCAACTTCTTCTTCCCCACTAACATCGGAGGCACGAGAAAGGGCATCGGCCTTATCGTTCTTTTCTGCCGGACAGAAATGGATAACATGTTGAACCGGTGCGAGGGAAACAAGACCACTGCTGACGAGGGTTTAGGCGTTGCGCTGTCTGAAGTTAGAGGAGGTTTTTATGGACAGTGAAGATATTCACGGGGAATCAAGCACCCTCCAGGAGGTGGCGCCATTCTTCCAGCGCAAGCTTAATGGCCAGTTCTCAATCCCCGATGGTATAATTCCTCTCCGCCAGCGAAAAAGTCCGAGAAAAGAACCCACAGGTCCAAGTCTTGCCCCTAGGCCTCTTCTGGGTGAGGACCACCCCAGCCCCTACAGAAGAGGCGTTGACTTTTAAAAAGAAGGGTTTCTCGGTATCAGGCCAGGATAACACAGGTGCAGAGGCGAATGCTGCCTTCAATTTGGAGAAAGCCTCTTCAGCGACCGGTGGCCACAGTTTCGGGTTGGCGTGCTTCTTAGTGAGAGCCACAATCGGTGCTACCAGAGTAGAGAAATGTGGGAAAAACAGCCAGTAGTAATTGGTGAAGCCCAGGAAGCGCTGTATGGCCCGAAGGCTGACAGGTCTTGGCAACTGTAGGACGGCATAGCGTTTAGGTGGGATCCATCTGCAGACCCTTGTCCGAGATTATGTATCCGAGGAAGGGCAGGCTGGACTGGTGGAATAGGCACTTTTGCAGTTTGGCGAAGAGATGATTCTCGCGCAGGCGTTTCAGGACCTGGCGCAAATACGACTGGTGGGTCTCCAGATTGGGTGAAAACACCAGGAGATCATCCAGGTAGACCACTACACAGACATACAGGAGGTCTCTGAAAATGTCATTGACAAATTCCTGGAAAACTGCTGGGGCGTTGCACAAGCTGACGGGCATCACAAGATACTCGAAGTGCCCATCACGAGTATTGAAGGCCGTTTTCCATTCGTCGCCCTCCTGGATCCGGACAAGATTAAATGCCCCCCGCAAATCCAACTTTGAGAAGACTTTGGCTCTCCGCAGACGATCAAAGAGTTCCGTGATCAATGGTAAAGGATACCGGTTCTTGATGGTGATCTTGTTGAGACCGCAGTAATCGATGCACGGTCTCAGCCATCCATCTTTCTTTTCCACAAAGAAAAAACCGGAACCAGCCGGAGAAGTAGATTTGCTGATGAAGCCTTTTTTAAGTTTTCTTTAACGTAGGCCAACATCGCCTGAGTCTCGGGTACGGAGAGCGGGTAGACCTTGCCCCGGGGTGAACTAGTCCCGGGCAGCAGATCTATAGGGCAATCGTAAGGTCGATGAGGAGGAAGTGTCTCTGCTTGCTTCTCAGAGAAGACGTCTTGGAAGTCCTGTGACGGTTGCGGCAGGCCAGGTAGTGGCTTGAGAGAGGACTGCGGAGGGCTGAGGGGCACCTGGCGAGATGCCGACAGGCAGCGGGGCTGGCAGTCTGGACCCCATCTTCCAGTCAAGCATAGGGGCATGACGCTGCAGCCAAGGAAACCCCAGTAGAACTGCCGAGGAGGAACGGGGTAGTACGAAGAATGCCATCCTTTCCCTGTGCAAAGCTCCTACTTGTAGGGTCACTGGCTCAGTCCGGAAGAGGATGGAGTCACTCAATAGCTCACCACTGACGGTCGAGATGACCAAGGGTTGGTCTAAGCGGACCACCGAGAGACGATACTTGGTCACCAAAGCAGCATCCATAAAGTTCCCGGCAGATCCGGAATCCAAGAAGGCAGCCAGTTGGAACGAGACTCCGGAATTGGAGGTGACCAGGACTGGCAGCATGAGCTGTGGAGAGGGATTGTTCACACCTAGGGACACCTCTCCCACAAAGCCTAGGTGCGCCCGTTTCCCGGATGTTGCGGATGGAGCGGACAACCCCTGAGGAGATGTTTAGGGCTACCGCATTAGAGGCATAGATTCTCCTCACGTTGTCGGTTAAGTTCCTGTGGAGTCAGGTGGGCTCTGTCCACTTGCATGGCCTCTTCCATGGCTGGCTGGGAAGAAGGCAGTGGAGGCTGAAGAAACACCGGCGCAAGACGAGGTAGACGACGTGGTTGGTCTGGTACTCGCTCTTGACGGAGCTCCTCACGTCTCTCCGAGAAACGACAATCAATTTGGGTCGCCAGATGGATGAGCTCACTTAATGAAGACGGAGGGTCCTGGGTGGAGAGGGCATCCTTAATCTGGCTGGAGAGGCCCTTCTTGAACGTGGCTCATAATGCTGCATTGTTCCAATCCAACTCTGAAGCTAGTGTGCGGAATTGCACGGAGTAGTCACCTACGCAGGAGTTCCCTTGCTGCAGGTTCAGTAAGGCAGTCTCGGCAGACGAAGCGCGGGCAGGCTCTTCGAAGACACTGCAGAACTCCTGCAGAAATGTCGCAAGATCAGCTGTGACCGGATCGCCTCGGTCACAGAATGGAGTCACCCAGGCCAGGGCTTTTCTGTAGAGGAGACTGACCAAGAAGGCCACCTTGGACCTTTCTGACGGGAACTGACCAGCCATAAGTTCCACGTGGAGGGAGCACTGGATGATGAAGCCCCTGCAGGCCTTTGGGTCCCCATCAAACTTCGATGGCATGGACAAACGGAGTTTAGGACTGGTGGACATCCCCAGAACGGCTGCCACGGGAGGAGCCACCACAGCCGACTGCTGCTGCTGAGTGGTGAGGAGCTGCTGCATGATAGTAGACAGCTGGTTAAGCTGCTGCGTTTGCTGCGTGATCTGCTTCGATTGCTGGGCCACGATGGTGGTGATGTCAGAGCCACTCGGTAGAGGCACTTGGGCGGGCTCTATGGCCAAATCGAACTGTAACAGTCAGTGGCAGTGGATCCTCTGGACCACCACAAGCAATGGTAATAGCCACGCCAGGGAGTGGAGTCTAAGTAGGTCCGGTTTTCACCAGAGCCCGCTGCAAAGCGTGATGGACTTGCTGCGGCGGATTGCTACCAGGTCGCTAGCCCTGACGTGACTTGCTTGTGGCGGCTGCCTTTGTGCAGCGTGGTACAAAATCGTGAAGCAGGCTCGTAGTCGGGGACAGGCGGCAAAGGTTTGTGGTCGAGGGACGGAGGCAGAAAGATATGGTACACAGTAACGGCAACTAGACACAATAGAACGCTTCCTCTCTAGGCACAGGGCACTATCGATTCGGCAAGGTTACTGGGAAGGGGATGGGCTTAAATAGGATAAGCGCCCGATGAGACCAATCATCGACGCACTGTCCCTTTAAATTTGGCCACAGTACCGCGCGTGCGCCCTAGGGGGCGAACGCACGCCCGGCCAGTCACAGGAGCATGCGCCCGGACCGGAACAGGAGCACGGCAAGGTAAGTGCCGACAGAGAGATGCAGGCTGCGGAGACGGAGCTGCGGCATTGCCTGCCGCTGAAGCCGCAGCGGGGATGTGGGTGTGCCCGCGGCCAGACACGGGGGCCGTGGGGACACCCGTAACAGGGGTGTTTGTTCTCCTATGTTTCTCACCTGACATGTCAATGTTCATCCATTTTATGAAGTAGTAATTGTTACGATCCAGCGATGTCAGCATAACCCGACTCGATTGCCGGTATATTGTGAATCCTCAGTAATGACCACGGGCAAGATGGTATAGATGGTGACCAATGGTAACAGCCGAAGTGCATGACAAGACAAAAGGTGCTGACATGGGTGACAAGACACAGCAGGTTTAGACGTAGACTAGTAACGAGGTCCCAGGTGGGTAATGGACTGGTACAATAGCAGATAGCAGGTATAACGGATGTGCAGTGGCAGAAAACAGCAGGTAACGTACAGGTAATTCAGTTTACAGCAACAATACAGGAGTCAGGGGTCAAGCTCCTTGTAGGAGACAACAATGAACTGATGCTTCAGCAAGGTCAGGAAGTTCCTGTTATGCAGACAGAGGTCAGAGGTCAATTGACAGGTAAAGGGAACTGTAGTTCCCTTTACCTGGCATAGTGGCATGCACACGCCCTATAGGGCGCTTGTGCATGTACAGGACACCAGGGAGCCGGAGGAAGCAGCGGAGAACGGTTGCTGCCGGCGTCACATCAGTACAGACAGGAGCTGAGACAGGTGTGTATAAACTGCCAGAGAGCGCCGGAGGGACTGGAGACAGAATGGGGACATGCCCATGTCCGTGGCTCAAGACAGGATCCGTGGCATGGTCTGTGACAATAATGAACCTGTGCAAAAAGGAAACTTTAAAGGACATGAGTATCAAACATTTGTTTGCTCTGATGCTGGTATGGAGAGGTGCTGCATAACAATGTCATCTTGTAAACCTATGCAACCTGTAAACATTTGTATATTTTAGATTTTTTTGTGTTTGAGGATGCTTTAAAAGCTTACATGTGCACTGATTCGGCATAGATACTGTGGTTCTGCTAGATCAAATAACACCGTATGATGTAAAACCTGCTGAATCATCTTTTTGGCTGGTTTCATGCCCTATTGAAACCCATGGGGTACTCGATGGGATCCTGGGTGCAAATCAACAAATTTATTGAATCTGATGTTTCCATTTAGGGTGGCTCCTAATTGTCAGACATAAGTGAACATATCCTAAAGAAATGAACTTCAATAATATAGTGATGTGAGTTCTTGGAATAAATACCATGTTTCCCTGAAAGTAAGACACCCCCGAAAGTAAGACATATTAGAGATTTTGTTGAATTCCCTACTATAAGGCGTACTGTAACAGCAGGTAATGTACAGGTAATTCAGTTTACAGCAACAATACAGGAGCCAGGTGTCAAGCTCCTTGTAGGAGACAACAATGAACTGATGCTTCAGCAAGGTCAGGAAGTTCCTTTTATGCAGACAGAGGTCAGAGGTCAATTGACAGGTAAAGGGAACTGTAGTTCCCTTTACCTGGCATAGTGGCATGCACACGCCCTATAGGGTGCTTGTGCATGCACAGGACAACAGGGAGCCGGAGGAAGCAGCGGAGAACGGTTGCTGCCGGCAGCACAGCAGTACAGACAGGAGCCGAGACAGGTGTTTATAAACTGCCAGAGAGCGCAGGAGGGACTGGAGACAGAATGGGGACATGCCCATGTCCGTGGCTCAAGACAGGATCCGTGGCATGGTACGTGACAATAATGAACCTGTGCAAAAAGGAAACTTTAAAGGACATGAGTATCAAACATTTGTTTGCTCTGATGCTGGTATGGAGAGGTGCTGCATAACAATTTGATCTTGTAAACCTATGCAACCAGTAAACATTTGTATATTTTAGATTTTTTTGTGTTTGAGGATGCTTTAAAAGCTTACATGTGCAATGATTCGGCATAGATACCATCTAGTGTGGTTCTGCTAGATCAAATAACACCGTATGATGTAAAACCTGCTGAATCATCTTTATGGCTGGTTTCATGCACTATTGAAACCCATGGGGTACTAGATGGGATCCTGGGTAGTGTTGAGCGATTATTATCAACAAAGTTGAAATCGGCATGGTATTTACGTTGATCGGATTTTGTCGATCACGCGATAATTTAGGTTAAAATCTGTGCATAATCTCAAAATATCACGCCATTTTTGGTGCTTCCTGTCATTTTGGCGGCCAGCAAATCAGCTTACAGAATAGAGCAGGGTGAGATGTGTGTGGGACGTCATGACTGGGTTGTGTATGGTTGCGATTGGCTGGAAAAATCACATGACCTCGTTTTACATAGAACAGCCCTTCCTGTTCCTGATCAGTGTGTGTCAGCGTCTCATAGCAGTAGGACGTGCGCTCTGCCTCTGTCCAAACAGCTCAGCAAACAGCTCAGCGAAATTATTCTATTTTTTCACAGAGACAGCTCTACTTTTAGCTGTGATCCTTAGAACTTAGTTATATCAGAGATTTGCAGAGTATCTACCGCTGTAAAGTCACGAACACAGACAAGCTCTATAAAGGATACTGGATATTGTACAGCTAAAACTTTGTTTAGACATTGCATTGCCTTATATTAGGATACAGATCTTTTCTAGTAACTGCAGGTCTATTTGTTAGGTGCAAAACTCCACTTTTATTATCAGTATACATTTCAGATAGGTGTTCTTTTTCAATTTTGCCCAGTCCAGGTTTGTTGACATAGCCATCTTGCAGATAAATTGGAATACAGCAATTTTGTAGTCACCACAGGTGAATTGATAGGTGCCAAAAATACAGTTTATTATTCGTATACAATTCAGACAGGTGTTTTTTCACTTTTGGTCAGTCAAGCTTTGTTGATAGAGGTACCTAGCACTTAAATTTCAATAAAGCAATTTTGTTTTGATTTGAGGGATTTGAGAATAGCTGTGATTTGCCGTCTTTTAATAAGAGACTTTCCAAAACTCTTCCAAACCTTCTCAAATTTTTATCTTTCTGAACATGGAGCGAAATTCAGGTGGTAAGCGAGCAAAGAGGGGGGTAGGACATGGAGGTAGAGGTACGAGAGAAGGTGCTCCTTCCAGTGCTGGTGACAACACGCATGCCAGCGGATCGTCAGTTGCAGGACCGTCAGGCCTGTCATCGCTGGGTCAGGGCCCTGTGAATCTCAGTAACGAACAGCGTCGCCAATCTGTTCTTCAGTGGTTAATGCAACCTGCATCCAGCAGTCTTACCTCCTCGTCCTAAAAGTCACGGCCACAAATGTCGTCATCAGCATCATCAGCATCCGTCCAACATGAAGCGAAGGCAGCCCAAATGTCAACTCGTGTACCCACCACTGTGGATAATCCATTTTCTGAAGACCTCTTTGATGACAAAATGCGGTTGGGGTCAGAAAGCATGTTAAAAGATCAAGAGGCCAAAGAGGATGATTTTGTCTGCTCTGACGCCCAGTTACTGATGCCATCAGAGGAGGATAAGGAAGCCGGTCAATCGGCAAAAATCCCGGGCGGTCGGCAACGCCTTGCAGTGCCCCTTGCTTGTAGCCCGCAGCTTCTGGATGCAGAAAGTCAGGACGACCAAGTCACCTGTGTTGATGATGATGATGGTGATGACGACATTGCGGATCCATCGTGGTCTTTTCCGCAGAATTTGCTTGCGAGCGCTTCATCACTGGATGAGGAGGAAGACGATGGGGTAGTGTCAATACGGGTCCCGCCTCAAAAAGGGAGAAGGCAGTCGCAGAAGTACACTGATATGATTCCACCAGCCACGGTCAGCGGAAACCCCGCTCCTCGCTTATCGCCGTCAAAAAGGTCCAGGACCTCTCAAGCCTGGGCCTTCTTTGAAAAAGCCTCTGATTCACCCAGCGAAGTCATATGCCGTCTATGCTGTAAACGCATAAGTAGAGGCAAGAACCTTAGGTGGTTAACCACCACCAACATGTCTAGTCACATGCAGCGAATGCATGAGTTGAAATGGAGGGAACACTTGGCCAAAAAAGGCCAGACCGACGCCGGGCCTCCAACCACTGTCACACACTCTGTCTCCGCCTCCTCCTCCTCCGCCACCACCAATCGTTCCTTAGCTGCCCATGTCTCTCAGAGTCATGATCAGGGATCAGCTTCCGCTTCAGCCTCCATCGTCGCCCGAGTACCACCAGCACCACCAGAGACCCATCCTACCCCTTCTCCTTCCGCCAGTTTGACGACCTGCACGCCGTACAGCGGCCAGTCTAGCAGCCAGCCTTCTGTCTTCCAGGTTTGGGAGCAGAAGAAACACTTTAACCCAAACCATCATAGTTTCATAGTTTCATAGTTTGTAAGGCTAAAAAAAGACAAGTCGTCCATCTAGTTCAGCCTGTTGTGCTAAGGTGTTGATCCAGAGGAAGGCAAAAACCCCCAATGAGGTAGAAGCCAATTGTCCTCATTTTAGGGAAAAATTTCTTCCTGACTCCAATTGGAACTCCCGATCTGTTCCTAATCCTAGTTACTATAACTTGTTATATTATTACGCTCCAGAAATGCATCCAAACCCTTTTTGAACTCGGTTATTGAATTCACCATGACAAGTCCCTCTGCCAGAGAATTCCATAGTCTCACTGCTCTTACAGTAAGAATCCCTTTCTATGTTTATGTAGAAACTTTCGTTCCTCAAGACGTAAAGGATGCCCCCTTGTTCTAGATACAGCCCTGTGTATAAATAAATCTTGGGAGAGATCTCTATATTGACCTTTGATGTATTTAAACATATTTATTATGTCCCCCCGAAGCCTTCTTTTCTCTAAACTAAATAACCCTAATCTTGCCAATCTTTCTGTGTACTGTAGTCCCCCAGTCCTTTTATTATTTTTGTTGCCCGCCTTTGTACCTGTTCAAGCTCTACAATGTCTTTCCTGTGCACTGGTGCCCAAAACTGTACACAATATTCCATGTGTGGTCTAACCAGTGACTTGTATAATGGGAGAATAATGTTCTCATCATGTGCATCTATGCCCCTTTGAATGCACCCCATGATCCTATTTGCTTTGGCTGCTGCTGCCTGACACTGGCTGCTACAATTAAGTTTACTGTCCACCAGGATTCCCAAGTCCTTCTCCATGTCACTTTTACCCAGTGTTTTTCCATTTAACATGTAATCATGTAATGGATTTCTATTCCCCATGTGCATAACCTTGCATTTATCAGTGTTAAACCTCATCTGCCATTTCCCTGCCCAGGCCTCCAACTTATCCAGATCCTTTGTAATAACATATTTCCTTTATTGTGTTGATTTACTTTACAGAGCTTAGTATCATCTGCAAAGATCGATATTTACTGTGTATTCTCTGTGTAAGATCATTAATGAAAATGTCAAAGAGGATAGGGCCCAATACTGAGCCTTGTGGTGCCCCACTAGTAACAGCGATCCATCTGAGTATGTACCGTTAATTACTACCCTTTGTTTTCTATCAGTGAGCCAGTTACTTACCCACTTGCACACATTTTCCCCCAGTCCAAGCATTCTCATTTTATTTACCAACCTTTTATGTGGCACCGTAATCAAATGCTTTAGAAAAATTTAGATATATGACATCCAGTGCTCCCCCGATCCAGTCTAGCACTGACTTCCTCATAGAAGTGATGGTTAGTCTG
>JAODAL010009729.1:0-109035 GCA_025379985.1 Phyllomedusa bahiana | reverse complement strand
GGGGACAATATATGTTAGTACGCAGGGGAAGACGAATGAATTCTAGCTCTCTGTGAGAAAACTATGAATTACAGAAATTTGTGGCGCGCATGTGGGGCGTATTGAAGCGCAAATACCCCACGAAAGGCCCCTATGGTTTTAGCGTGTGAACATACCCTTAGTCGGGCTGCAGCAGCTAAACAAAAACGCCCCCCCGACTAATGACAAGTAAAAAAAAATTTATTAAAATTTAAAATTCACATGGGGTTGTGTTTTAGTCTAAGGATATGTCACAGGGCGTAATTGCGGTAACCCCATATTCTCATAAAACTAGGGTTTACATGCCCCTCCCCCCATGGACAATCGATCGTATTGATGCATAGGGTAAAAAGACATTCAATGCAGCAGGGGGGCGGGGGCTTTGCCCCCCCTCCCCCTGCTTTAGAAACTGCTGATACGCAGCCCCTAAAGCACCAGTGTATTGCGGCGCGTACCGTAAGTACAATACCCCGGTGAACAAGCCTAAGGGACACACAGGCAGATTATGTTTTATAGTGAATGGGGTGTATTGTGGATATGTGTGTGTTACACCAATATACATACACTAATACACTACAAAAAAGAGACATATATTAAAACATAGATACACACAACATAAAATGCATACATACACACAACACACACACACTATACACAAAAAACAACTTAAAACACAAAAAATACAATAATACACATTTCATACACACACTTTAGACAGTTCACATTCGGAACTTTTATTGTGTCTCATCCTTATTACACCTTAGAATTTTTGTTCAGCCTAGGCTCCCACTCACTTGTGTCCTTCTTGTTCGGCCCTGGGCAGATAAAGGACAGCAGGGGGGGGGCCCTCAGGGGCCGGGACCCGCTCTTCCAATCCCTTCACAGGTGAGCACCGGGCACCCCCCTCCTCCCTCCTGAGCCCCGCTCCCGGGTTCGTCCTCCCCCTTCTCCCGCACATAGCTGCTGCTGCGTGCTCCAGGGGACGCACACAAGTGGAACCTTGGGGCCTAACGGGAAAAGTAATACCTGGAACCGACTTCTGAAACTGGGGGCCGGGGATCTGGTCCGGGGGCTTTGCCCCGAACAAACCCCCTACGACCCCCCGATGGGTAATATAAGTCTTAACCTAGTACAGGGTATTATTTACTTAGGGTCACGTATTCGTAACAACATCGCAGGGGCTGTTACACGGTAATTACCATTATAGGGTCACTGTATGGGAAATTTTAAACATCTACAGACCCTGTACCTGATAATTACCACTATATGGTCATTTTTTGGAGGTAATATACAGCCTGCAGAGCCCTGTTACAGGGGACCTACCACATTGATCACTGTAGGAGGTAATCTACACTGCAGACCGTGTACACTGGTCCCCTACCCAAAAAGATCACTGTTGGAGGTAATTCAATCGCAGAGCGTGTACAACTTAATTACCACTATATGGTCACTGTGTTTTAAATATACAGCCCTGCAGAGGCTGTAACCATAATTACCACTATAGGGCATTGTTTTGAGTAATAACAGTCTGCAGACCCTGTTTAAAAGTTTCTACCACAAAAGTTCACTTATGTGGGTAAAAAACATCTTAGTGGCTATGTACACTGTCTATACTACTTTTGGGCACGTAAAAGAAAAAATATGTCTGCAGAGCCTGTTTTAAAACGGGGAAAAATTACCACTAATGACCTGTATGACAGTAGTATACAGTCCCCAGCCTCTGTACATGGTTTCTCCCATATAATTGTAAAGGTAAATACCGCTGCGGGCCCTATTCCAACTCATGTCTCCCCACTGTATGGCATTTTATGACGTAATATTGGGTCTTTGTTTTTTTGTCTTTTTTCAGTATGGGGGAATTTTTCATACTATTTTTGGGGTAATTTTGGTTGTTTTTTCGGGCGAAATACCGGAACCTATAAGTACTGTTATGGAAATTTGCCTTTTGTATAGTGGTAACTGCTAGCTATTGGTTATATTAGGGTGAGGTTTTGCTTGTTGTTTTATCAGTAACTGCATGACTTATTAAAGGTCCCGGAAAATGTTTTGGTCGGGGAAATTGGGGGGAGGCCCTAAGAAGCTTCTATGGGCCCAGTTTCTCAATTTTGCCCATGGGTAATACCAGAGGCCGCTTAGAATTCGCTACTCACTTTAGTGTAACCCAAAAATTTTAATTCATTCACTTCGGGGTGGGCCTTGTGTATTTTTTTTTTTTCTCCATTAAAAGGTAGCCAAGAACCTGTGAAGTTTTTAAATATTTTTTGAGATGCCACAAAACCCTAAAGTTTAGGCATCACCCTAACACTGTAATAAACTCTCTGCCGAATGTTCCCTTAGGAATCTCTGTTACAGGTTACATCGGAAATGACAAAAAAAAAAATTGTGCAGAAAGCTGCAATATTTTTTCTGCGAAGATGGAGACAATGGCGCAAACTAAAATCATTCTAGACGATGGGGTCCATCAGGTGCTACTGGAGTCCTTTGCAAAACAGATCTAGTTTCACCTTGCATGGGTTTTCGGGCGGAACCTCCAAAATACATATAAATCAGACCAAAGAAAGGGAAATGGGCTATTTTTTTATAATGGTCAAAATACTGTAGTCTGTGTTTTCCCTTTAAAGTTTCAGTGGGGAAAAAAAATAATTTTGTCACCCCAATTGTGCAAGTTCTCGCACTTAAAAAGGGAAAAGGGGCTGACTTGACATCATAAGGTCGCCCCCAATATGAGAGACAAAATGAAAAACAAATCCAAAAAATCACATTGTCGATTTTGGGAAAAAATTTATTTGCAAATTTGGGGGGAAAATAATTATTTGGGCAATAACAAAGTTCACTCAATACTTTGCTAAATTTCCCTTTTTTGGCAATCAAATCAACTTTTTTTAGTAATCTTCACAAGGGGTTTGGCAAACACGTTTTGGGATTTTTGGGGGTGTCGCTGGGGGAACCGGACTTTCAACTCCCACCCAAAGGTTTTCTATGGGGTTTTAATATGGAACTGCTCGGGCCGCTCCAGGGGCCTTTAAAAGCTTCTTACAAAGCCACCCTTCTTGCCTGGCGGTGGCTTGGGTCATTTCATGCCACCCCCGTTTATCTTCAATGCCCTTGCTATGGAAGGAATTTGCGAAAATGGCCCCATTCATTTTTTTATTAGACTTCACGTCCCGGTTTTTCCTTTACAGAGAACACCCCGGATGTTTTTTTCTACCCCAAGCTTCACATAGGGATGGTGTTCTTTGGGTGCAACCGGATTCTCTCCCTCCAAAACCATAATTTGTGTTTCTACCAAACATTCTACTTTGGTTTTTACTACCCTTGACTTCTCCCATACTCTTTTAGATCATCCAAATCTCTCTAGCAAATTCAGAGGGCCCCGACATGTACTGGCTTTAAAAAGGGGCAAATCTGCACGCAGGGTCTAGTCCCCGCGCATAGTGTGTGTTACTATGGTAGCATGGTTCTTTGGCCCAGCTCTCTGCAGGTCATTACAAGCACCCCATGTGGGTTTTAGATTTTTTTCTCACCGTTCTTTGACATTTGACCCTACGGGGGGGATCTTGCTGGGCCCAGTCGAGGAGAATCAGTTCTTGTAGGGCTTCAAATTTTTAATTTTGCTCCCACAGTTTATTTCTTCACAACAAGCGCTTCCCCATTGCAGATTTAGTTTTCCCAGCCTGGCAGGGGACATTTTGTTTTTTGGGTCCTTTCAGCTCTTTTGGGCTCACCATAGGAGTTTGGAGTTGGGCTGTTTGAGGTTTTTGGACAAGTTCTTTTATACTGATAAGTTCAAAAAGTCCCTTTTCTACAGGGAATGAGTGGGGGCCAAAGGGGCCTCTTAAAGAAGAATTTCAGGGCTGTGGAAAACCAGAATCTTGCTTGTTCGTAGGGGACCAATACTTTTTTTTTTACCATAATTGCAAAAAAATTCTTTCCAAAACAACAAGTGATTTTTTTGGGGTTTCTCATTTTTTTTCTCATAGTTGAGGCGACCATAAGTCAATTACAGGGCCCCTCATCTTTTTTAAATGGGAGAACTTGCACAATTGGTGCTGACTAAATACTTTGTCTTTTCAATTTCCCCATGGGACAGAAGAAGACGGAAAATATTTTTTTTCTACATTTTTCACCCCTTTTCCCCTTCCTTTTGTAATTCATATTTACAAATTTTGAACATTTTGTACTCAACCATTATTTCATTAACCCCTTACCGGCATTGGATATAAGAGTACATCCTAATGCCATTAAGGGGCTTTGTACCCGGCGGGTGTTAGTGCAATTGAAACTAACACCTCGGTTTTCGGCGGGGTGGTTCCCGCCTTCCGTGCTGGAACCCCCTTTCCCCACTTGCAGGGGGCCCCGGGGAAAAACGCAGGGGTCAATCACTTAACATGGCAGCTGGGGGCTGAGGCAACTAATTTCACTTTTATTTTACAGCTCAGAGGGGGGTAAACACAGAGTGCAGGCGCCCAAATTACAAGACGGGGGGCAGTAACAACGGGCTGAATGACAACGGGCACCAATCACAAAAAGGGGGCATGGCCTGACCCCTTGCTCAAAAATAGTATAGACCCCAGATACTATATCGCTACGGGGTATCTAATATTTAGGTCATACAAACCAATTGCAAAAGTCTTATTTTTACGCCCCCATCATTACAGATATGATTTTTTGTACGAAAAAACCCCTTAAAGTTAAAATAAAAAAAAAGTTTTACATGAAAAAAAAAATGTAAAATATTAAACGTTCAAATCACCCTCCTTTGGTCATTTTAAAAATAAAATTTAAAAAAAAGTTACACATATTTGGTATCGCCACGTCTGAAAAAGTCCAATCTATTAAAATATAATATCATTTTTCCGTTTGCAAAAACCCACAGAAAAAAAAAAAATCCAAAATCCAAAATTTGTTTTTTTTTGGGGGTCATTTACTCCCCTAAAAATTGGAATAAATTTAATTTAAAAAAGCCCATTATTCCAACTTCCCAAATAAAAATACATTTCAGCCCCACCCCCTGTTTATACAAAAGAAGTTGTTGCTGGGAGAAAAAAGCCGCCGCCGCGCAAATTTAAAAATAAAAATTTTTGGGTTTTTTGTACAGTATCAAAACATAACGGAAACCATAAAAATTTTTGGTATTCCCCGGATTCATATAAACCTGTTGAAAAAAGAACACATTATTGCGGGGATTCATATAAACCTGTTAAATGGGGATAACCATCAATTGTACTATGTTTTGAACGCCATAAAACAAAACTCCCCAAAAAACATGGAAAAATTAAGTTTTTTTCACATTTTTTCGCTTTAGGGCCACATGTAGAAAACGCCCATGTTAGAACTCACTTTGTTCCCCAAAACCCAACCAATGAGAGGGCCCCTTTCCATTTTTCCAGAGCACTTAGAAATGAAAGGGGCGCTCTTTTGGGGCAACAAAAATTTTTAGACCTAGACTTTTTTCAAAAATTTGGGCCCTTTTTTTTGGGTTTTTTTCCCATATATTCTTTGGACAAAACACCATAAAAAAGTACAGTATATACTGCCAACAAAGGTAAGTAAATTTGGGTCTTGGGGAAAAAGGAGTATTGCAGCTCCCAAAATTCGTATATAGGAATTCCACAGCACACAAAGGCAATCAAAGGATTTGTGTTTGCATAAATCTTTATATAAGAAAGTACATCTTGTCCCACAAAATAAAAGCCCCCATATGTCTATGTAGATGAAAAAATAAAAAAAGTTATGGGAAGGCGAGGAGGGAAAAACGAACGTGGAAAAAAAATAGGCCTCGGTGTTAAAGGGTTAAACCTGGCATTTATACATTAGTTGTTAAAAGGGAAAGAAATAAATACAATGTGACATATTACTTATATTCATACTAAAGAAACAAAGAAAAAGAATAGAAGAAAAGGTGAAGGCTCTCTGCGTTGTTTTAAAATACAAGTATCCTTAACAAACCTTTTAATGGGAATTTCAGGGGATTTCTTCCCTAGCAAGACTTCTGGAAGACACAGCATTCCCTTACTTGCGCCCTTATGTCCGAGCATTTTTGTCAGGGTTTTTCCCCCTCCATTGGTGCATTTTTTATTTATTATATTTAATTTTCTTTTTTTTGGGTTTAGTCTTTTTTTTGGGGGTCAAAAAATTCATTTTAAATATTTACTTGGTGTCAATTTTACATTCTGCTTTGTTAAAATTTTAAAATTGCTATGCCTAATTTTTTAAATAAATATATTGTCTTTCAAATCATGAATTTTTTTTCCCAAAAAACTACTCTACTGCCTTCATATCAAGTATGCAAGTATTCTGGTGTCCTTTCAGCCCCCAAAAATGTTTTATGTCCAATATGAAGGGTTTAAAGATCTCCAATAATTACCATATAAAGATTTTTTTTCCCAAAAAATACATTAAAAATAAAAAAAAAATTCAGCTACACAACTGAAACAACCTTAAAAAACATTAAAAAACACAAAATACCCCCCAATCAAATTGGGGGACACATCCCCCACCCATAGTTTTAAAACACATTAAATTTTTAAAGATGCATAATAAAAAAATTTTCACATAACAGATCAAGTGATCAAAATACAAAAATGCAAACCCAAACCAAAAAAATGTTTTGATAAAAATACAAAAACCAATTTCAATTTTATTACCACAGGGTGGGAAAATTTATCAAGGGGGGGATTAGCCTCCCAGAGCGTTTTGCCGCCCCCTTTTCCAAGGGGGCCCAGTTTTGTTTTTAAATGTTTTTAAGTTATTTCGTTGTGTAAGCAGAATTTTTTGTATTTAAAATGTATTTTTGGAAAAAAAAACTTTTATATGGGGAAATTATTGGGGATCATTTTACTTCAAAAGGGAATGTTGTTTATGGTATGGGGATTAACTCATTGTTTAGAAGAAAATGACTCAAAATGACAACCTCTCTCCAAACCCCATCTAGTCAGATCCCCTTCCCCCAGCCAAGGGCAAGCTCAATTTACACGTAATCAAGCCCTTTAAAACTTTTCGTAGGGGTTGACACGGGACATTTGGGGTTCCCAAAAGAATCCCCCTTCCCTTAATTACACTGAAAAAATGCTAGCTCAAACTCAAGCTTCAAAAACTTCAATCAATCCAACCCAGTCGGGTTTTGCTCCGTATTTCATATCGATTTTTTAGGGCCAGCTCATAACTGGTGCATGGGGGAGTTTTATATCCAAAATATGGAACTCCCCCGCACCACAGGCCCATTTTTCCCGTTTCCAAGGGGGCCAGGGGGGCGAAATATCCCAAACCCCGGGAGTCCTAAATAGGCTTTGTCTCATATAGCGGCGTGGGGTAGACCACCGTTTGAGATGCACCGGCTTGGTTCTGTGCCAATCCCGCCGATTATTCCATTTTTAGGGTTTTATAAAAACCCTGCTGACCTGGGGGAGGATTTCCCCCATAGACCGTCCCCGGGGTTTTGGTAGGGGTCCAGTGGGCTGTCCCCTCACAATATAAACCAGTGCCAGGTTGGCTCTTCCGTTGACCCCAGGGGGGGCCACCTAAAAACAGCCCCAGAATCCCCCAGCAGCAGCCAGGCCACATATCCCCCCATGGGCCGGGCCCCAAGCAAAAAAGGGTAATTTTACTTATTTAACTGCCTTTTGTCTGTAACCCATAATTGATTTGCCCTCCCACCTTATATTTTTTCCATTTTGTACATATTACCTGTCTAGTGTGCCCTTAAGGCAAATTTAAAATTTAAAAAATTTTAATCGGGTTACTGTCTTATCAAGGGCCCTCACACCCCCTTTTTTCCGGTCTTTTATATATGCTACCCAAAGGGGTTGGGTTCCGACCCTGTATAAAGTCCGGACCGGTCTTATAAAAACAGCGAAACGGGTGGCAGCTTGTTTTTCCCCCCTTCCATGTGGAAAGGGTTAACTGGAACGTTCTGGCTGAACTTGAGCTCCCCTATGGGCAGGAAAACGTCGAAACCCCCCCAAGTCGGGCCGCGTCCCTAAAGGGGGGCCCGGCGACTGGCGGTTTTCGTCAACTCATTTAGACCATTTTTTTTAAATTTGGTATCAAAAACTTTTGCAGCCCTGTTCTCAATTTATAAGCTGCGCACCCCCAAAAATTAGGCGATTTTAATGTCCCCAGATGTGGGGGCTTCTGGAGGTGTGTTGCACCACAACCGTATAAATTTAGATGTAAACAGCAAAACTTGACACTTATGCTGTAACAGCCAGCCCAATTTTAAAAGTGGTTTCCCTGAGCCTGAGTTGTCGTAGTGGGGAAAAAATATGCCAAATCTATGACCCGCAGGGGGAACGGGTTTATACTTTTTCTGCCACCTTATGCACTGCCAAAGTATTTAGAACTGCCCTCTATGGCCTAACATACTGTCGCCCTTTATTTTCCAATCATGTTTTAAAAAACCAACATTGTTTGGCCCGGGGGTTTTTTCCTACCCTATTAAAAAAAATTTCTGCAGGATTAACTTTGATGGCTTCTCCTTATACAGTTTAAAAGGGGTTTGCCACATGAAATTGTTATGGGGGATCCTCCAAAATGGGGATTTTAAACACTTTTTTAAAAAATTGATTACAAAAAGTCAAGCCTGCGGAGCTAACTTTCTTTACATTCCCTTATTACTTAAAATTTACATTATCACCCCAGGGTGATCTGACTGTGCTTGCGTGTTGCACCTCTTTTCTGATGACGGGGAAAATGAAGGAGCCTTTCTAGGGCGGGGGAAAAAAATTGCATGATGAGGCTTTCTGCTGTATTGAGAAGCCCGTTTAATGTATTTATTTAGTAAACAGCTCCCCTTTGCTTACTCGCTCGCTCGGAACCCCCTCTCCCCTCCCTTTCGCAGTTTATGACACCACCTATTTGTTTTTTCTTTTCCTGACAAATAACAGGTAAGCAAGTCACTTCATGGCAAAACTGCTTTAATTAGTCGAGGTCCATCTCTGGGACTCCCAGCAATAAGTAGAGGGAAAGGACATACAGCTGGATAGCCGTAACCGTGAAAGGGTGGGCTTCCCAATACGCAAAGCACGGAAAAAGGAAAGAACTCCAAAACCATTCAACCAAATTCACTTTACGAAATATTCAAATGAGTGTACTCAGAAACCCCAAAATTACATACAAACAAGTGTGAGCTGAGGCCCCTGTGCTATACAGTGTGCCACCGTAAATATGTTCTTCGGACACACAATAACGTCACCTAACAGCGGGTTTGGAAAGGCTGGCCTCTATTTACCTATTAATACCCTGATAAACAGGAACAATTGTGTTTGTGAGGGGGTGTTTTGAGGGGGCTTTTGTGGTGTAGCACAACAGTTTACAAACTTATCAACTATACCCACCATTCCCAAAACACATAACAATAGAGCTCTATTGTCCTAGCGGGCTGTAGAGCTGATATAAGGTTTACTTCAATATCCCACTCTAGTACTGTTCCTGGGTGATTGCTCGCAGCCTGACACAGACTGAGGCCCTAACTAAACTAACTACAGGCCTGGTAATAGTCCCAAATAGGCTGAACTGCACGCTTACCGTCTACATTGGACTAGCAAATTGTCGAAGATGAGGGGCCTCTCTGTTAGAGTTTGGTACCAAAGATGGCAGTCATTCCTCTCCGCAACTGTATTCGGGGCAATGTCCACTCTGCCTCTGTGCCTTCTTCTCCAACTGCAATGACCCAGCAGATGAATCTCTCCCCTCTCAGCAGGTTTCAATCACCAACAAGTACAGCTGCACTCCTCAGCAACAGGGGGTCCCTGAGGAACAATGGTCAACGTGGATTCTCTGTCTGCAGTTTTTCAGGTCCATCTCTGGCTCTCTAAGGGCATGTCTCCACTGCACGGGTTTTTGGCCGGTTTTTCAGCCCGCCTGAAAAACCGGCCGAAAATGAGCACAATGGTGCTCTATGGAAAACCCGTGCAGCAGTCCCCACTGCACGGGTTTTCCGTCCGGCGGTTTTTCCGCCCGCGGTCCGGCCGCAAAACATTGTGCTAGCACAATCTTCTGTCCGGTTTCCGGATGGAATCTGTGCAAGCCAATGTGAAGGGGGAGGGCTTTTCTCTGCTCATCGCGGAGAAAAGCCGTCTCCCCCGTGGCTGTGGGGACGGCCGCAAAACAGGTCAAATACCGGCCGGCAAACCGACCGGTATTTGTCCTGTGCCGTGAGAACGCGCCCTTAGATGACTGCTGTTGACCACCCTCCTTCAAGTCACAAGTCCAATCAAATGTCTACCCATACTTTATACACAGGTTAAACTTTCAGAACAGTGGCATCTTGTGGCCAAACAGCAGAATGCAGCATGTCAGGTTGAAATCATTAATTATACATAAGATTATAGTTCCCCAGGCAGCGAAAATGAGGCTGTTCCACCATCCCACAAGGCCACTGTGCCTGTGTAAACAATAAACAGGGCCACCACCAATCAAACACTGATGACCTATCCTTTTGCCGTCATCTGGAACAACAGAGCAGAATTATAGGTTGGACTCCATGGACCTTTCCTTTTGTCAACCTTTGTATATGAGTATATATTTTATGGAAAACCATTTCAATTTAAAGGGATTTTAACATCTCATTGTTTTCACAGAACCCGCTCACCCCAATGCTTCTAACTCAGACTTCCTATGCAGACTGTGGGCAATTCTACAGCAGTGACTGAAATTTCAGCTGTGCTAGCTCCTATTCCTAGCTGTGCCTATTCAAGGGACATTGGTAATGCGAAAGTTGTAAGAATAAAATAAATAAAATGCCAATGTCCAAGCATGATGTATTGTTATAAATATGAGCTAGCTGAGTTGTATTTGAGAAGCAAGCTCTGTCCTATTGATAAGATACAACAGGTTATGACGTTCACACTGTCAGTTACAGTGCCTTGCGAAAGTATTCGGCCCCTTTGAACTTTTCAACCTTTTGCCACATTTCAGGCTTCAAACATAAAGATATAAAATTACAATTTTTTGTGAAGAATCAACAACAAATGTTACACAATTGTGAAGTGGAACAAAATTTATTAGATATTTTAAACTTTTGTAAAAATAGAAAAGTCGGGCATACAAAATTATTCGGCTCCCTTAAGTTAATACTTTGTAGCGCCACCTTTTGCTGCGATTACATCTGCAAGTCGCTTGGGGTATGTCTCTATCAGTTTTTCACATCGAGAGACTGAAATTCTTGCCCATTCTTCGTTGGCGCACAGCTGTAGCTCAGTGAGGTTGGATGGAGAGCGTTTGTGAACAGCTGGAGCTCAGTGAGGTTGGATGGAGAGTGTTTGTGAACAGCTGGAGCTCAGTGAGGTTGGATGGAGAGCGTTTGTGAACAGCTGGAGCTCAGTGAGGTTGGATGGAGAGCGTTTGTCAACAGCTGGAGCTCAGTGAGGTTGGATGGAGAGCGTTTGTGAACAGCTGAAGCTCAGTAAGGTTGGATGGAGAAAGTTTCTGAACAGCTGGAGCTCAGTGAGGTTGGATGGAGAGCGTTTGTGAACAGCTGGAGCTCAGTGAGGTTGGATGGAGAGCGTTTGTGAACAGCTGAAGCTCAGAGAGGTTGGATGGAGAGCGTTTGTGAACAGCTGGAGCTCAGTGAGGTTGGATGGAGAGCGTTTGTGAACAGCTGGAGCTCAGTGAGGTTGGATGGAGAGCGTTTGTGAACAGCTGGAGCTCAGTGAGGTTGGATGGAGAGCTTGTGAGCAGCAGTTTTCAGTTCTTTTCACAGATTCTCGATTGGATTCAGGTCTGGACTGTGACTTGGCCATTCTAACACCTGGAGACGGTTATTTGTGAACCTTCCATTGTAGATTTTGCTTTATGTTTGGGATCATTGTCTTGTTGGAAGATAAATCTCCGTCCCAGTCTCAGGTCTTTTGCAGACTCCAACAGGTTTTCTTCCAGAATGGTCCTGTATTTGGCTCCATCCATCTTCCCATCAATTTTAACCATCTTCCCTGTCCCTGCTGAAGAAAAGCCCAAACCATGATGCTGCCCCCACCATGTGTGACAGTGGGGATGGTGTGTTCAGGGGGATGAGCTGTGTTGCTTTTACGCCAAACATATCGTTTTGCATTGTGGCCAAAAAGTTGGATTTTGGTTTCATCTGAGCAGAGCCCCTTCTTCCACATGTTTGGTGTCTCCCAGGTGGCTTGTGGCAAACTTTAAACAAGACTTTTTATGGATATCTTTGAGAAATGGCTTCTTCTTGCCACTCTTCCATAAAGGCCAGATTTGTGCAGTGACTGATTGTTGTCCTATGGACAGACTCTCCCACCTCAGCTGTAGATCTCTGTAGTTCATCCAGATTGATCATGGGCCTCTTGGCTGCATCTCTTATCAGTCTTCTCCTTGTTTGAGATGAAAGTTTAGAGGGACGGCCGGGTCTTGGTAGATTTGCAGTGGTCTGATCCTCCTTCCATTTCAATATGATCGCTTGCACAGTGCTCCTTGGGATGTTTAAAGTTTGGGAAATCTTTTTGTATCCAAATCCGGCTTTAAACTTCTCCACAACAGTATCAAGGACCTGTTTGGTGCGTTCCTTGGTCTTCATGATGCTCTCTGCGCTTTAAACAGAACCTTGAGACTATCACAGAGCATGTGCATTTATACGGAGACTTCATTGTAGTGGATTATATTTATCATCATCAGTCATTTTGGGCAACATTGGATCATTCAGAAATCCTCACTGAACTTCTGGAGTGAGTTTGCTGCACTGAAAGTAAAGAGGCTGAATAATAGTGCACGCCCCACTTTTCCGGGGTTTTTTTTACAAAATTTTAAAATATCCAATAAATTTCATTCCACTTCACATTTGTTTCCTACTTGTTGTTGAATCTTCAAAAAAATATTATGTTTGAAACCTGAAATATGGCAAAAGGTTGAAAAGTTCAAGGGGGCTAAATACTTTCGCAAGGCACTGTACCAAGGGAAGCTTGTGTATACTTAGAACAGCAATGTATTTGGAAGTATTCTTCATTTACCTTTGCCTATATGTTTAAAGCTAATCAATGACTTATTGGTAAGTGTTGATTATTGGGATCCCCATAGACCACTAGAATAAAGTGGTAGTGCTATTAAAGCACTGTGGATCCCTCTGACTGCTTTCCTACAGAGTAGCATTCCCCACATGACGCTGTTCAGATTCTGAAAAAGAGTCTATTCACTTGAGCAATGCTGCAGAAAATGGCAGAAATGGCCATGTTTTCTTCTATTTGGAATAACTAGAGTCTTTTCTTCCATGAGCCCGCATATATCCATACATCCTGCTCCTTGTCATCTCATTTTCACTTGTGTAATCAAAGAAGTCCTACTTGTCTGTGAAGTTATCAGGACCGCTTCGGATAAAATTGAGTAGTGATGCTATTATCTATGATGAAATAGATGAAATGAGTAGTAAATCACAGCAGGAGGGAACCTATCAGGTGGTTTATGCTGCCCAATCTGAGAGCAGAATGTGATAGAGGGAGAGAAGCTGAGCCCTGTGATATATAGGGTTATATGATAGAGGCGAGCAGCTGAGCTCTGTGATATATAGGGTTATATGATACAGAGCTCAGCTTCTCTCCTCTATCATATAACCCTATATATCACAGAGCTCAGCTCCTCTCCTCTATCATATAACCCTATATATCACAGAGCTCAGCTTCTCTCCTTTATCCTATAACCCTATATATCACAGAGCTCAGCTTCTCTCTTCTATAATCCTATATATCACAGAGCTCAGCTTCTCTCCCACATCCTACTCTCAGAGAGGGCAGCATAAACCACCTGACAGGTTCCCTTCAAATACTTCTGTGCATTCATAGGGCTGTATTTCTCTGAGGATGCCTGTGCATGCAAAAAGTATGTGTTTGATCAATATACAGTATGGGAGAAATTATGAGATGATAGTAAACTCTTTGGTGTACATGCACGTCCACAACTGTGCATCCCAGTGGACGTATCCATCAAAAAAAAAAAAAACAGGAGAAAATAAGACATCTTATCCATTGTGAGTCTCCTTTGACATTAATGGATTTAAAAAGAAAAAAAGATGGCAACAGGTGATGCCAAAGTTAGAGTGTATTTATAAGAATCAGAATAAAATGCAAATTTTCAAAAAATGTTTTTTCCCTGCAGTAATTACAAAAATCATAGCAAAGCAAAAAAATGACTAATCCACATATACACTGAATAGCAGTATAAACTGGTACAGGCACACTTCTCTTCCTCAGCTGCCCTTAAGGCAGTAGTTTTCTGTAGTATTAACATCTCTTTTTTACCTTCAGTAAGATCATTTCAACTATGTCCTATGTCTCAAGCACAGGGGATTTAATATTTGGTAATATGTAATTAGGTAATAGCCTTTCTTTAGAAATGAAGGACTTGCCTGCTTGTAGGTAACATATTACCCTGTAACATGTTATTTTCCTGTGTTGTGATGACAACAGGCTGGACCTGTACATTACTTACTATTGCATCTGCCTTGTCTTTTGGGAGTCTATGGAGCTATTAGGCAGCTTACATGTAATCTCTGCTGAATACTACACATTTCTTCCTCTATGTGCATGCCACTCGTTATACCTCTGGGACTGCTCTCCCCTCTCAAAGGCAGAAAAAAACTATAAAGCCATGTAAAAAACACTTAGACGAAGATGCGATCTGATAGACATTACATTTACTTGGTGGCTCAGTGCTTCAATGGGATCTCATCACTAGAATATAACCACTGTTCAGTGTGATATAAAAACTGCTGTCATACCAAATCCCAAGGAACAGCAAGTGTGAACTTGGTCAGTTACTTGGGATTTGTAATGCAGGAGATGAATGCGCGGCCTTAGGGATGTGACAATTTTTTTTTCATTTCAACCTCACTTAATTCTATCTTTTATTGCGCAAGGTGTGGTTTTACTGGGTAAATTGCCACCTCAATTTTTTGAGCAAGAGTTAGAAGTGGACTTATAGGGGATGGGAAATATAAAGTCAGGACTTGGAATATGTTCACACGATGGAATGCAGAATTCAACACTGATTCTGCATTCAATTTCTAGTTAAAATCCTGACGCAATCCAACGGCCATTCACTTGACTGGCCGGCCTGCGCTGTAGTTTACTGCATGAAGTACAGTACGGATGTTCCTCACCGTGGATTTAAAATCTGTGGCGCAGGAAAATAATGGGCCGGCAAGTAGGCAGGGACAGCTTTGGGAGTCCGGGGTCCCTTTATCTCTTGTATAACATCTGATGTGGATTTTTTTTCTCACTCTCTCCTATGACCTGTGCCCGCATTTATGTTGTGACTACTAATTAGGCTACCCTGTACACCCTACCTTTAGACAGGGGCATAGCTACAGGGGGTGCAAAGGTAGCAGGCTACCGGGCCCTGAAGCCTGAGGGGGCCCAAAAGCCCTCCTGCCACATAAGAAGACATCAGTATTGTAAATGGCACATGGTAATTGGGGGGCCCCATTTCACTTTTTGCACTAGGGCCCAAAGGTTTGAAGTTACGCCTTTGCCTTTAGACATATATCACGTGCACTTTTTTGTTTGACACTTAAAGGGGTTTTGCCAAGAAGTGAGTTCCTCACCTAACAGGCTGATACTCCCCTCTTGAGGCCTGAAAAATGGGGCGTTATGTTTCTGTGTTTAAAAAAACAAGTACCTCCTCTGTGATGTCATCACTCCACCTCCAATGCATTGTTTTGCTAATCCACAGAGGAGAACTGTATTGTGCACAAGCTATATGTGTTTTGCTCAGGAGAGAAGATAAGCTCGGCAGGCAGTCTTCTTTCATTCCTTCCCGAACCCTGCAGGGGAAGAGGGAGGGGGGCTGAGCAGATAATTACATTGCAACCAGTGGATTCTCTATACAAAAGATGCAAGATCTTTCTCCACGGTCCCTTCAAAGCTCGTTCATGAACGCAAGTGCGGCCAGATCAGCTCCTGTCAGCGTCTAATGTAAACTGTCAGGAAACCAAGGGCATCTTAGTCAGGCTGTAGCTCTCAGTGGCTTCACTTTTTTTAATGACATATATTTAGAAAAGTGATTAAACACCCATTTTTGAGGATCAACATTAGATCATGGCAAAACCCCTTTAAGCTTATTAATATGAGTAAAAGTTAAAGAAGTTGTCCACTTTATACTGTTTTCATTTATTATGTCTATGACATGAAATTGTACAATTGTTTAATATACATGTATTAACAATTCTGCACCTGTATCTCTTTTATACCCGTGCAGTATGTCTCTACTTACAAAAAAAATGTTATAGCCCACATTCCTAACCATAATAATGGCTTCCATGGCCTGAGTGGACTAAGCAGCAATGTGACCCTGGTATCCAGGTAACAGTAGTGTATGGAGGAGCATAACTTCTCCAGTATTACCACCTCCAGCAGTGTCTAATCATGTGACCACCACACAGGTCATGTGACCCCTGGTATCCAGGTAACAGTAGTGTATGGAGGAGCAGAACTTCTCCAGTATTACCACCTCCAGCAGCGTCTTATCATGTGACCACCACACAGGTCATGTGACCCTGGTATCCAGGTAACAGTAGTGTATGGAGGAGCAGAACTTCTCCATTATTACTACCTCCAGCAGCATCTTATCATGTGACCACCATGTGACCCTGGTATCCAGGTAACAGTAGTGTATTTATTGTAAAATGTGTATGATGTAAAAAAAATTATATATTTAAAAAAATATCTGCAGTAATTTATTCGTAAACTTAAACTATGCCCCGAAAAATACAACTTGTCCCGCATAAAACAAGACCTCATACAACTGCGTCACTTAAAAGATAAAAAGGTTACCACTGTTGAAACGCAAGGAGTTGAAAACTACAAAATTTAGTTGCGTCATTAAAGGGGTTGTCTCGCTACAATGATTGGGTTTTAATTTAAAGATCTTTAAAAAACAAGCAGCTTTGCAATATATGTTCATTACAAATGTCCTACTGATTTGAGCTAGCCCTGTTAGTATTACTACATCAGCTTCTCAAATCTCTATAGCAGCCGACCTGTTGATCCTTATCTTACTGGCTGTCAGGTCTGAATGACTCATCACCTTTGAAGACAGGTCAGAGCAGAGAGCCCCTCTGCACAGAATGCTTCTGTAGTGGAAGGAGGGGGAGGGGGAAACTCTGGTGTCTGTGTCCTGGATTAACCTGTGTGTGCCTGCTTCCTCCTGCTCTCTACACATGATAGATGTGACAGCAGTGACCCTGTCTGTTACTATAATCATGATATGTCTTTGGAACTGTGACTATACTAATACTATAGAGATCAGGCATGTGAATACTTTATGTTCTCCTGTATTAGGGACACATCCTGAGTATAGTAACACTGCCCTTGTTGTTGCTGGAGATGTGGAGACTTGTAAGCTAAGCAGGGGATATAGGAACACTTGCATCCTCTCTGCTCTATTAGCACACCACTTCACATTCCTCTCTACACTCATAGATCAGCCCTCTCCTGTAACAGACCTAGGCAGGCACACACACAGGGTGAACTCTGGCAGCAAACCCCCTCCCCCCCCCTGTATAGAAGTTACGTAGCTGCCTGTGTGCTGATGGGAGGGGGGGAGAGGGAGCAGAACAGACAGACCAAGAAGCACGCCCCTCAGTTCAACTTACCAGGGACACTGACAGGCTGAAAGCTCGTAATGAGACAACTCCTTTAAGTATTTTTCAGGCCTGGGGCTTAAAGGAGTTGTCTCATTAGGCCGTTTTGCGCGCAAAAAGCCGCGGTGAATATGGGGCGGGCCGGGGGCGGGGCCGGAGCGCGGCGGGGGCGCCGCTCCCGGCCCCATAGACAATGCATTGTCTATGCGGACGCGCCGTAAATAATGTGCATGTCACTTTCTCCCCCCCGCGGCGGATTTGCCGAGCGGGGAGGAGCGACGGAATCCACTGTTCTCTATGAGAGCAGTGGATTACCGTAATGACTCTGACGGATTGGCACCGTATTGAAGCGCAAATCCGGCGCGGAATACGGCGCCAATCTGTCGGCAAATAAGCCGTGTGAACGGGGCCTTACAAGCTTTCAGCCCACTTCAATGCTTCTGGCAGCAAAGGATTTTTGAATTCCGGGTACATGCTTCTTCTCTGCCTCAAAGGAGTGCAGGAAGCGGAGAACCCGCCATCACCCATAGCAACCAAAGGAGTGCAGGGAGCGGAGAACCCGCCATCACCCATAGCAACCAAAGGAGTGCAGGAAGCGGAGAACCCACCATCACCCATAGCAACCAAAGGAGTGCAGGAAGCGGAGAACCCACCATCACCCATAGCAACCAACGGAGTGCAGGGAGTGGAGAACCCGCCATCACCCATAGCAACCAAAGGAGTGCAGGGAGCGGAGAACCCGCCATCACCCATAGCAACCAAAGGAGTGCAGGAAGCGGAGAACCCACCATCACCCATAGCAACCAAAGGAGTGCAGGAAGCGGAGAACCCACCATCACCCATAGCAACCAAAGGAGTGCAGGAAGCGGAGAACCCACCATCACCCATAGCAACCAAAGGAGTGCAGGGAGCGGAGAACCCGCCGTCACCCGTAGCAAAACCCAAGGAGTGCAGGAAGCGGAGAACCCACCATCACCCATAGCAACCAAAGGAGTGCAGGAAGCGGAGAACCAGACATCACCCATAGCAACCAAAGGAGTGCAGGAAGCGGAGAACCCGACATCGCCCATAGCAACCAAAGGAGTGCAGGCAGCGGAGAACCCACCCATCCCCCATAGCAACCAAAGGAGTGCAGGCAGCGGAGAACCCACCATCGCCCATAGCAACCAAAGGAGTGCAGGGAGAGGAGAACCCGCTATCACCCATAGCAACCAAAGGAGTGCAGAGAGAGGAGAACCCGCCATCACCCATAGCAACCAAAGGAGCGCAGAGAGAGGAGAACCCGCCATCACCCATAGCAACCAAAGGAGCGCAGGAAGCGGAGAACCCGCCATCACCCATAGCAACCAAAGGAGTGCAGAGAGAGGAGAACCCGCCATCACCCATAGCAACCAAAGGAGTGCAGGGAGAGGAGAACCCGCCATCACCCATAGCAACCAAAGGAGTGCATGGAGCGGAGAACCCACCATCGCCCATAGCAACCAAAGGTGTGCAGGAAGCTGAGAACTCATCACCCATAGCAACCAAAGGAGTGCAGAGAGAGGAGAACCCGCCATCACCCATAGCAACCAAAAGAGTGCAGGGAGAGGAGAACCCGCCATCACCCATAGCAACCAAAGGAGTGTGAAGCGGAGAACCCACCATCACCCATAGCAACCAATCAGATCGCTGCTTCTATTTCCAAACCTGGGAAAAAGCTAAGAGCCGGAATGTGATTGGTTGCTAGGGGCAACGGCCCCCGCTCGTGCGCGCAACCCTCTGGAAGCGGAATAGCGGAGCGCGAGGGAATCCCCGTGCAGCCGCCGCCGCCATGACCCCCGCCCCGAGCAGCCGCCCCCTCCTGTCAGGGAGAGCCGCCGTGGTGCATGCTGGGCCGGGACATCCCCCTTCCCGCGCCGCCGTGTGAGCCGCAGAGTCTGCGCTGCCGCCGCCATGTTGCCAGCAGCCGCTACCGTCAGGCTCTAGCTGTGTCCCGCTGCTGCCCTCCTCTCCCCCCTCCCTTCGCTTCTCCCTCCCTGAGGAAAGCCCGAGCCGCCAGGAGGAGGCCGCCGCGGAGTGACCACAGCAGGGAGAGGCCCCGCCGCCTGCACCATGTCCACCAAGGACGGTAAACACTCCACCACCGAGCGGGCGGTTAAATGTGAGTCTCGTTAGTGTCGGGCTGAAGCCCCGCTGTGTCCTGTCTCTTCCCGGCCGAGGGCGCCCTCCTCGGTTACAGTAAAGATGGCGGCCCCGCGGCTCGTAGCCCTGGAGGCGAGCAGACGGAGTGGGGGCCTGGGGCGGCTGTATCGGCGGCTGACCTTCCCGGCCCCGCGGGCGGCAGTCAGTGAGGTGGCCGTGACGAGCGGCGCACTGATCCCGGCAGCAGGGATTCCTCTGTGTTATTATTGGCGTCATCCTAGTGAGGGAAATTGGATATTGATGGATCGCTGGCGTCCAGCTGCTCCCCTGTGCGGCCACGGCGTGGAGAGCTGTCAGTGCTGCCTGCAGGGGGGCAGAGAGTAGGGACCGGGGCCGCCTGCAGGGGGGCAGAGAGTAGGGACCGGGGCCGCCTGCAGGGGGGCAGAGATTAGGGACCGGGGCCGCCTGCAGGGGTGCAGAGAGTAGGCACCGGTGCCGCCTGCAGGGGGGCAGAGAGTAGGGACCGGTGCCGCCTGCAGGGGGGCAGAGAGTAGGGACCGGTGCCGCCTGCAGGGGGGCAGAGAGTAGGGACCGGGGGCCGCCTGCAGGGGGGCAGAGAGTAGGGACGGGGGGGGGGGGCGGGGACCGGGGGCCGGCCTGCAGGGGGGCAGAGAGTAGGGACGGGGCCGCCTGCAGGGGGCAGAGAGTAGGACCGGAGGGCCCGCCGGCAGGGGGGCAGAGAGTAGGGACGGGGCCCCCCTGCAGGGGGCATGAGGGGTAGGGCCCGGGGCCCCCGCCTGCAGGGGCAGAGATTTGGACCCCGGGCCGCCCGCAGGGGGGCAGAGAGTAGGGACCGGGGCCGCCTGCAGGGGGGGCAGAGAGTGGGGACCGGGGGGGCCGCCTGCAGGGGGGGCAGAGAGTGGGGACCGGGGCCGCCTGCAGGGGGGCAGAGAGTGGGGACCGGTGCCGCCTGCAGGGGGGCAGAGAGTAGGGACCGGTGCCGCCTGCAGGGGGGCAGAGAGTAGGGCCCCGGGGGGAAGCCGGGGCCGGGCCTGCGGGGGGGAAAGTGGGGACCGGGGGGGGCCGCCTCAGGGAGGGGGGACCGGGGGGGCCCGGCCTGCAGGGGGGGGCGGGGCCGACGGGGGGGCCCCCTCAATGGAGGGGGGGCCGTGGGGGCCCGGGGGGGCCCCGGCCTGCAGGGATGGGGCCCCTGGTCCCGGGGGGCGGCTGCAGGGGGGGGTGGGGGGCCCGGGTGGGTCGGGGGCGGCCTGCGGGGAGTGGGACCGGGGGGGGCCCGCCTGGGGTGGGGGCCGGGGGGGGGGCCGCGGGAGTGGGGGGGGGGGGGCGGCCGCAGGGGGAGAGTGGGACCGGGGGGGGGGCGGCCTGCAGGAGGAAATGGGGACCGGGGGGGGGGGGCGCCGCAGGGAGTGGGGACCGGGGGGGGGGGGGGCCCCCGGGCAGGGAGTGGGGACCCCCCCAGCGAGGGGGGGGGGGCCCCTGCAGGGATGGGGACCCCGGGGGGGGCCGCCTCAGGAGGGGGCCCGGGGGGGGCCTGCGGGGATGGGCCGGGGGCCCCTTCAGGGAGTGGGGGACCGGGGGGGCGGCCTGCAGGGAAGTTGGGGACGCCGCAGGTGGGGGGGGCCCTCAAGGGGACCGGGGGGGGGGCGGCCTGCAGGGAGTGGGGACCGGGGGGGGGGCGCTGCAGGGAGTGGGGACCGGGGGGGGCGGCCTGCAGGGAGTGGGGACCGGGGGGGGGGGGTGGCCTGCAGGGAGTGGGTACCGGGGGGGCGGCCTGCAGGGAGTGGGGACTACTGCTGTCACAGGGTATGTGTGGATAGAATAGGGGTTGCTGGTGGTGCTGCCACATACCATGGCGGTGTTACTACAGGGTATGTCTGGATAGAATAGGGGTTGCTGGTGGTGCTGCCACATACCATGGCGGTGTTACTACAGGGTATGTCTGGATAGAATAGGGGTTGCTGGTGGTGCTGCCACATACCATGGCGGTGTTACTACAGCTTTTGCTTTATGTAATATGAAAACGTAGAAAACATTTCTTTACAACTTCTGCAGTATTGTGTTATATTTACCCCAGCCCTATAATGCAGATGTGTCCTCGGGCTCCATTAGCCTTGACTAGAGCTTTTTGGGACAGTTTGTTATTCTAGCACAACAAGTAAAGCCTGGGAGTAGTAGACGCACTCTTCCATAGGTCTGAGCTTGTAGCGGAAAAGTGGATCACACCGCTAGTACAATAGTCTGTGGGGGGCGCATGCACCCGTCCCAGGGATGTGTTCTGACATATACGCCATCAACTTCTTACAGCTGTTTGTGTGTTCAGTGAATGTGATAATGGCCTTAGCGTTATTGATGTCACATTAGGGCCTCCATGTAACGTGTGCATTGGGAGCTTTACCTGGGGAATACCCTAAATGCATACAGAGAATGGGAATGAGGTGCAGAAGATTTCTAACAATTTTTCATTGGTGGACGGTCTACTTGAAAGCTGCTGGGCTGGGTTCTGATTTTATTACTCGATGCCATTATACATTCACACCGCCTCGGATTCTCTTCCGTATGCCTTGCCTGTTACAGTATACCAGCCTGGCATAGGCCAAGAGGGACATAAGGGCTCTGTCCTGCAGACCCTCTCCGAGAGGGAACATGTTGCATTATACATGCACCTTATTCTGCTGGCAGTGTGTTGCTGAGCAGATTGATATAGATCGTTTTGTGGGGAAAGATTTAGTAGAACTTGTAACTGAGTCATTTAAATGTCTGCCTAGTTTTTGGGTAAGGAGTCCAGTGGGCCGTCTTATCAGTGATTTTTGTATGAATGAGCATATCACTGATAAGACCACCTACCGTATACCTTAACCAGTGTGTTTATTTTTTTTGTTTCTTGAACTGTGTGTGTGTGTATATGTATTAAAAAAAAATCTGGTTAGCACATCCATTTTGAAGAACAAACGTATAGGTGTACACTGGTATGGCCGTCGAATGCTACGCAAACACAATACAATATCAGCAACAGCAGCACTATAAGCACTTAAAGCGCTCAAAAAGGACATAAGAATTTTTTGGAACAGCGTTTCTGCTACTATGAAATATATGAAAAAATTTGAGGTTGTTAGTGTACATTTTTGATCAAAACTGTAAATGCCCACCTACCGTGGCAAAGTGACCCCAATTCAGGTGGGAACCTATGCTACATGTTACCTCTCTTGGTGTCTAGACCTTTACATTTCAGGGTTAGAGGGCTCCTGCTATAAACCTGATCTGATTAACCCCTCAATGACCATGCACCATCTTTTGACGTCGGCTGGTGCGGGTCGTTCGTCTACAGCGACGTCTTTAGACGTCGCTGCAGACATTGGGGTTTGTGGCGCCCGGGCACCGCAGCTGCGCTGGGATTGGGGCTGTACTACACAGCCCTGATCCCTGAGCATCTCCTACGAGCACCGGGAAGCGGGGGAAACCTCCGCATCCCGGGGCTTTAACCCTTTGATTGCGGTGGATCGTCACCGCAGCGCAATCAAAGGGTTCCCCTGCTCTGTCGGGTGATCGGAACACCCGGTGACCCAACAGAGCTCAGGGAACGGCTGCACTGTCAGCCCTGGGGACCTAGAGTAGTCCCAGGGCTGTCTGTGTAACAAGCCAGTGACCAGGACAAACTGTGTACTACCCCGATCACTGCCTGACACAGATTATAATGTTTTAGCATATATGAATATGCTAATACATTACGAAGTATAAAAAAAAAAAAAAAAAAGTAAAACAGTTCTCCCTTCAGGGGATTTAAAAAAAAAACAAAAAAATACAAAACATAAGTGTAAAAAAAAAAGAATAAAAAATAAATAATAAAATAAAAATAAATATTTAATAAAAAATAGTTGTGCATATGTTACACACACAAAAAACCCTACACACATTAGGTATCCACACGACCGTAATAACATGTAGAATTAACCTAACAAGTTAAGTGTGAAATGTGAATGGTATAAAAAAAATAAAAATTCTGCAATTATTTATAAGTGAACTTAAACTATTCCCCCATAAAGTACAACTTGTCTCGAATAAAAAGAGACCTCATACAACTGCGTCATGGATGTCGTTTCAACTGTTGAAACGCAAGGAGGCAAAAACTAAAAAAATGTTCTGGCCATTAACTACTTTTCAGGCGTTCGCTTAAGGGGTTAAAAAGCTTGTGCAGGTGGGTGAAGTGTATAAACCAAGATGGGAACCAGCCACTTCTCCAAGTGTGTGTGTATATATATATATATATATATATATATATATACAAATACACACAGCTCTGGAAAAAATTAAGAGACCACTGCACAGTTTTCTCTCTCCATGTCTGACGGCCATTCCATTCCAGTGTCTGTTGAATTCCAACCAAAGTCCACCTCATTCTACTTAATGTGCGTCTGATGAGGTGGTCGCCTGAACCAAATCTTATCTCATGAAGGAAAGTATAAAAAAAACACTGCTGTGGTCTTCACAGTCCTCTTGCAATAGGACAAGCTGGATGGCAAAACAAGTGCTAGGAATAGGCCAAAAGGAACTTGAATGAAAAAATAACTTTTACCATGCTAAAGGAGTTGAAAAGAAAAGTCTTGAGTGAGGAAAAGAAGGGCTCGATTCTGGCTTTACCAGCAGAGGGATACAATGAGCGTCATGATACCTGCATCCTTAAAATTTCGAAGCCAGCAGTCCATTACAACAACAGGAGTAAGGCCATCTTCTCCGATGAGTCTAATTTTCAGCCTTGCCCAACACCAGGTCGTCTAATGGTTAGATGGAGACCTGGAGAGGCGTACAAGCCACAGTGTCTTGCACCCACTGTGATATTTGGGGGAGGACGTGTGATGATTTGGGGATGCTTCAGCAAAGCTGGAATTGGTAAGGTTAGTCTTTGAGAAGGACGCATAAATCAAGCCACATACAAGGTTATCCCAGAAAAACCCTTGCTTCCTTCTGCTCGGGCAATGCTCCCCAACTCTGAGGACTGATTTTTCCAGCAGGACAATGTGCCGTGCCACACAGCAAGGTCAATCAATGTGTGGATGAAGGAGCACCACATCAAGACCCTGTCATGGCCAGCCCAATCTCCAGACCTGAACCCCATTGAAAACCTCTGGAATGTAATCAAGAGGAAGATGGATAGTCATGAAACAAAGAAGAACTGCTTACATTTTTGTGCCAGGAGTGGCCTAAGGTCACCCAAAAGCGGTGTGAAAGACTGGGGGAAAGCATGCCGAGACGCATGAAAGCTGGGATTAAATGCAATGGTTATTCCACCAAATTTCTGAACTCTTCCTGACTTAAACATTAGACTGATTGTTTCTAACTAAATCTGAACTTTTTTTTCTTTGCATTATTTGAGGTCTGACAGCGCTGCTACTTCTATTTTATTATTTTGAAGATTTCTCATTTACTGCAAATTAATACAAAATTTTTTGCTTTGAATTTCGGAGACGTGTTGTTAGTAGTTTATATAATAAAATAACAATGTATGTTTTTCTCAAAAATACGTACCATTGAAGAGAGAAATCAGAGAACTGAAAATTTTACAGTGGTCTCTTAATTTTTTCCAGAGCTGTATATATTGCATCATTCTCCACTTTTCTGTCTAAAAAATGCAAATTGCCAGAAAACCTGGACAAAAAAACGTTCACTCCCTGTCTCCTCGGTTTTCATTGACTTCACTGCTCATTTTCTTCTGGAAACAGAGCAGAAGAATGAACATGTGAAAAGCCGTCCGGCAGAAAATGAGTTCAGTGGGGACTGCTGAACAGAATTTTTATTAAAGTCTATGGGGAGCATTGCATGGCGGTTTTCAGACTGTTACTAAAACCGCAAACCATCTGAAAAACCGACCAAAAAGCCTTGCCGTGGGGGCAGGCGCTCAGGCTACGTTCACACGGCTGGGTTGGACAGAGAGTTTTCAGCGTCCAAATCGGCATCAAAACCTCCTCAATTCAGCACTTTTTTAGACGAGGATTTGATGAGGTCTTTGGACACTATTTTGTTTCTGATACACCCATACAAATTAATAGCCAAGACAGAAACCGTGCCGGGGTTTTGAAGCTCTCCATTGATTCTGATGGGGATTTTCAACAGGAATTGACATGACACGTAAAAACCTCTTTGTGTGTGAATTACAACGCTGGTTTACATAGGAGTCAATGAAAATTAACTAGGGGTGTTTTTCAGGCATTTTGAACGCTGTTTCGGGAGCGAATCTGCTTTGAAAACGGCGCCCGAATCTGCCATGTGAACATAACGTACCCTTAAGTCCTGTAAGTATTCACACAGCTGAGTGTGACGCTGCTTTTGGAGTGTTTCCGTGCCCAAAACTGCATCAACAAAGCCTCCAAATGCCCCCAGTTCATTTTCATTGATTCCTATATAATACAGCGTTGTAGGTCACACACGGCGATGCTGAAAATCCCCATAGGAATCAATGAAGAGCTTCAAAACCTTGCCTGTTGTTGGCATGGTTTTCGGCATCGTGGGAGAACCTCATCAAAACTGAAAATCCAGCACCCAAATCAGCCGTGTGAACATAGAACTGCTAGGCAATAACTGCACGTGCAGGGTCTGAGGTGCACAACCTTCTGTAGATGGCCGACCACTATAAGGGAGGGGATTCTGGGCCCAGTGAATATCTGAAGACTTTTCCTCCACCTTCTAGAGCTACACTTGTGGAACCTAAGTATCCGTCCCCGCAATTACGTCAGCAATAATCCGTGTGAAGTAGCCCTAACAATCATTATTTCCTTTCAGTGCCATAAACCAGATGGGGCCCCCCGTTATAGCCATTGGTGCTTGTCCTTAAACAGATTCTGCACCGCTGTTGTTTTCGTTTTTTCTTTGCTGTGACCAAGCAGAACGGAAATAATGATACTCCTGTGAGCCAGGCCCAAATTCCTTTGGATCATACCAATGTCACAAATTCAGGGCTGTGGAGTCGGAGTCTATTTTGCAGGAGTTGGAGTCATCATAAAATTGACCGACTCCGACTCCCAAAATATAAAATAAGTTGATTCAGTTGCTTCGATGCAAAGAGCAAGAGGCATTGGGTCCGGCCAGTGCTACTGCTCCCATATCTTCAGCCTCATCACATGAGGAGTGTAATTGATGACATGGAGCAGGCAAAGCGCTGCCCCAGGGGAAAAGATTCTGCTCCCATGGCAAACAGCTTTCAGCAAAATTTTTCACCTGTCCTCAAAGTAGTAGAAGAGTTCAACCATTCATCAAAACTGACTGTGGCTGAGGCAATTCCTTTATACCCTGACATTGTTAGAGATGTTGCCCCTGTGGTCACCAAATTGTCCCCAACCCATGTTAGTGTAGAGAGGCCGTTCTCTAGCCTGGAAATAATGAGATCAGATGTGAGGTCATGTATGCAGGATCTGATGGAGGCAATATTATTTCTCAGAACAAATTCAGAGACTCCACAAATGTTCCTGCAGTGTTTTGCATAATTACATTTTTTTTGTGTCCTAAAGTCCTATCCAATAAATATATTTTACACTGACAAGCACAATGGTCACAGACATCATATTGTCCCCAAAAGGATCAATAAATAGCTACATCACTCATAGCAATACAAAGCATACAAGGGCACAATAAATGCCTTCTTCAGAAGTTATGAGTCAAAACACCCAATTCAATGCTGTCCACATAGAACCGCAGTATGTATAATCCATACTGTGTAGGTATGCTGGGAAAAAGAGATTATGGGTACATACGACCTTCATTTAGCATATCCCCTTCTTTAAAGACAATATAGGACTTCTTTGGGGACAATATGATGTCTGTGAGCAAATAATTCAAAGGTACAGTACCATACCTCTACTATTTATGAGATTGTTGTTGGGGCTAATAGTGATATGTACTCTTTTTTTTTTCTAATGTACACTCTGAATAAATCTGCTGTAATGTTCACTTTTGTTCTAACCTAGGGGCTAAACATAAGAGTGCTGTCCCTATGTGATAAACATTTTTGGGATATCATTTGGTATTTGTCATAAAGGGATAGAGACCACCAGGGTAAGTCATCGGTGCTCGGGACATCCTTTTCGGGACGAATACCTGATTGATATTAGGGTTAGGATAGGGATAGTATCTGTATAGTGGTAGTAGGTTAATAACCAATTGTATTTTTAAGGGATTTAATAAAAGTTGTATTTTAGAGTAGGGATTTGGTGTTTCTTTGCAGTGATTTTGTTTGTCCACAAATTCCAAATTGTTTCATTATTTCTTTTTGGCTTGGAGTCATAGCTTCATCCCAACCATCATTTCTGCTTCCTTCTGGATAACCCTCCTGGACGGGGACTTCTCAGAGGGGAATGCTATTTTTGCATTGCAGCTCCCTAAAAGAGTAGCCGTCTGTCAGATGTGGGCAGCTGTGGCTTCTTGGTGCCCACGAGTGGTGAAGCCTCTCCGTACCTATGTGGATGTGTAGGTCATAGCAATTCCTGTACTTGCATTAGGAGTGAAGTAGCGGTTATCATTTATTACTCTATTGGCCAACACAGCAGGAAATGTGCTTGTATTGTTTTTGGCTTGTGTTACCAGTGTATAAACCAAACTGGAAATGCAACCATTATTGTGAGACAGTGTAAGGACTCTACATTTGTGTCTCTTATTCTCAGCCATATTCTGAAGCACTTCTTGCTCAGACCTTGCCGTCTTGGCTCAGCCTGGTTCCACTATTAAAAATGGGGAGGCAAGTGGGGGCGGTGGCAGCATGCTGTGCTAGTAGTAGAGAGATCCACACACAGGCTACTCTTTCCCACATATGCAGTGGCTGGACCTGGTGTTGCCACTAACCACCACTTTATCCTCCGTGGACAAGACCTCTTTTGGACTTCAGGACACGTTGAGCCTTATTTATGAAATCTGTCTAGCAGTAAGACAGTCTTTGTTGCCCATAGCAACCAATCAGCTTTCATTTCATATAGTAAAAATAAAAGTTGAGCTCGGGTTGCTATGGGCAACAAAGACCGTCTCACCGCTAGACAGTTTTCATACATAAGGCCCATTTTTGTTCCTTGTGTAATTGTATTCTGATAGTCACACTTTTTTGTTTTTCTGTCGACTGTGCTGTTTGAGGACTTTTTATTGGTTTCTTCACCCCTCCCCCCAATACATTGATTCCATTTTTGGGATGTGGGAAAGAAATAAAACATTTTTTTTTTAACTTGACATGTTTATTATTGATCGATACCTTTAGGCCATGTTCACACGGCTTATTTGGGCACTTATTTCAGCCCGTAATTCACGGCGTACTGCGCCAATTACGGGCTGGGATACGTCCCAGTCATTACGGTAATCCACTGTTCTCATAGAGAACTATGGATTACGTCACCTCTCCCCGCTCGGCGAATCCAGCGCAGGGGGAGATAAGTGACATGTGCATTACCAGCGGCGTATACGCGCCCCTAGTAATGATAGTCTATGGGCCGGCGAGGAGCCGGCCTCCCCGTTCCCGCCACCGGCCACACGGCTAATTATGCCCCGCAATTAAGCCGTGTGAACATAGCCTTACAGTGAATCAAATTTGTGCAGTTTTACCAAAAGATAACTATTTTTTAGTGGTACTATTGACCTAGTGTATAATATACTGTCAACCCCCCACACCTCCCCCCCCGCCCCCCCAAAAAAAGGTGTGGAATTGTGGCATTTTTGCAGCTATTTTGTTCTCTATTTTTTAAACGTGAGCTGCAGTACAGTGTTCTGTGAGCAATACCTTGTTTTTCCCATGTATGGAGGGCCTGTTTTTTGCTGTCTGAAGCGTGCCTTTTATTGGTACCATTTTGGGATATGTAACAGTTTGATCACTTTTTATTCTAGTTTTCCGGGATCATGAAATAACCCAAAAAAGTGCATTTTGAGGTTGAGAATTTTTTTCTTCTACAGTGTAAAGGATAAATAGAATTGACACGGTGATATCAATTGTGTAACTTTTTTCTATTTTTTTGTTTGTTAAATGGCAAAAGGGGGGTGTTCTGGAACTTTTTGATAGTTTTAGGCCATGTTCACACGGCTTAAAATGGGCCGTATTTCGGTCCGTAATTACGCGCCGAAGTGCGCCAATTACGGGCCGAAAACGGCCCATTCATTACGGTAATTCACAGTTCTCATAGAGACCTATGGATTAAGTCTCCTCTCCCCGGACGGGGAGATAATTGACATGTCACTTTCTAGCGGCGTATACGCGCCGCTAGTAATGATTGTCTATGGGCCGGCGAAGTGCCGCCCCCCCGCTCACTCCCCCGCTCCCGCCCCCCGTCCACACGGCGTAATTACGCCCTGCAAATACACCGTGTGAACATAGCCTTAAGTTTTAAAACTTTTTTCACTTACACATGTAGTGCCCCTCCCATAGGTTTTTGCTCCTATTGTTTCCTGCCATATACATAAAGTAATAGGGACGCCACCTTGGTAGACTATTCTGCTTTACCTATACAGGCAGGCCCCAGGTTACGAACCAGGTTGGTTTTTAAGTTGAATTTGTATGCAAGTCGCAACAGGTATATTTATTAAATGTAACTCAAGCACAAAAGGTATTTTTTAGTTTGATAATGCAGGGAAGGGTTTTTACGTTTGTTTTGCTGTCTGTGCCCCTGTTAAGAAAATTTCACCTCATGTGCTGCTGTGAAATGCTGGAACTTGTAGTTCCACGGCTACTATTTGCTGTAGAATATGGAATTGCAAGTGCCAGCATTCCCCATAAGTCTCCATTTGTAACTTGAGGACTGAGCGTTGTAAGTCGGGGACTGCCTGTCTATATAAAGCAGAAGAATGTAACAAGCTGCTGTACCGATTACTTTCTGTCTTTGGCAGGAGGTAATAGAAGCAACAATATGGCGCGTGCAGAAGTTTTCATTAGGCTTTGTTCTGCCATGACAACGGCTGGGCACCCAGTGATCTCTTCGGTGGGGCTACTGTTAGGGGGGGGGCAGTCTGTTCTCCATTCATTTAGACATCACGACTGTGATCGTCATGGCATTCAAAGGGTTAAAAGAAAGGATCTGAGCCGGCTCCAGTCCCTGCTGTTTGCGGCGGGTGTCGGATGTAGTTAACATCCAGCGCGTATGCAGTGGGCTCAGCAAGTAAGCCTGCTCCACAGCTCCTCACCGACAATAGGACCTACCCATGCGTCCATTATGGGAAATGGTTTAAAAGGGTCTTCCATTAATAGAACCTGCTCATCCGCTAAATGGGGAGGTTATGAAGTATAAACCTTGCACATTTCAGCATCTGGTTACTTCTGGCTGGGGACATCGCGTACGTTCGTTCACCCTGCAGCTATTCACAAGCCACAACCGAGTCTTACTAGGTGTACAGCACGTGGCCCCTGCAGTGTCATGTGAGCCTAAGGCCCTGTTCACACGGCCCGCGGCCAAACCTCGTCCTAACCTCGTCCTAACCTCGCCGCAAACTCGCGTCTCCCGACGCGGGTTTGCGGCGTGGGTGGGGCGCGGCTTGCGGAGAGGGTTTGCCCCCATGCAAATTAATAGGCAGGGGGCAAACCGAGCCGCGGGCCAAGAATTGACAGGAGAGTTCTCACACACGCGCGGCCAGACCCGCGGCGTGTGAATATTAATGCGGTTTCCAATAGGAAACCATGTTAATAAACTAGGCGCGATTTGGCCGCGGAAACCGCATTGGAACCCACGGCCAAATCCGTCGTGTGAACAGGGCCTAAAGGTATGTTCACACAACATATTTGCAGTTCATCGGCGTGTTATTGTGCTGCAATGCGCCCGAAATACGGCCCGCAAATCCGGTAAAATCATAGCACTCATAGAGCACTAGGATTTCTCATGTATTCCAGTATGTCATTTCTTTAGGGCGCTTGCGCGCCGGGGGAAGTGGATAGGAGGCCGGGCTGTGGCAGACGTATTGCGGCGTGCACAGGTATGCGCCACTATATGCCGTGTGAACATCTCCTAATTGTGACATCATTACGGCGGCACTAGAATGGAGAGGGTTAAAAGGGGAGGAGGGGTTTTGTGTTTTTTTCCCCTACATTTTACCTCCCCAAAATGCTGCTGCGCATTTTATAATACATCTGCCCCTCACGTTCCATTGGCCCCAGGATACAATCGTCTTCCCTGGGGCATTGTATCTTGAACCAGACTGAATGTACATGACCGCAGAGCCAGTTATTATATTGTATGTTGAGGCAGCACTATAGTCACGTTCTGTGTCTGTGCTTTCTACAAGCCTTTATCTGGTAGGCGAGGGCAGTGTGCTGAGTTCTTGGTTCTGGGATAAGCTGTGATTTTTAATTGTACCAGTTTAGGGCACATATGACTTTTTTAATCATATTTTTTTTGTTTTGTTTTTCACATTTGGGGCTCATCCCCACAGTTGTATTATCCGACTGGTATTTGCTCTGTTTAGGTGCCGTGTATACATGTTCTGCCTGAAAACTGGGCGGAAGAATGAACGTGTTCAATCTTTTTTGGACGGCCGGCGGTCTAAAACGTCCATCTGTCGGAAAATCCATGCAGTGGGGAGCGCTGCACGGATTTTCCATAGAGGTCCGTGTAAAAGTTTGTCAGCCGGTTTGTAGACGGCTTTCAAAACCGAAAACCGGCTGTAAAACTGGCCGTGGGGACAAGCCCTAAGAGGTGAAATAAACAAAACGCAGCGCTGTCCCTTTTTTTTCATGAGTTACAAAACTAAACTATAAAAAATAATTGCTGAATTTGTTTTTTTCCGATAATTCTATTATGGTCATTTGAGATTAGCATAATGTGAAGCAAGCGCCCTCTGCGTCCTCTGCCACTTCAGAGGCACCCGGCTTATGCACTACGAATCCGTTTGCATGCTAGTCTGCATCCTAAAACGCAGTGTCGCTCCTATTTCTGCCCCATATTACACTCTGTATTTTTCCATGGGAAATACAAGGTTACGTTCCCTAAGCATGCTTGTTCAACTTGGCACTTTAAAGAGATCTTCTCATCACGCTCTTTCACCTAGTCACAAGCAGCTTTTCATCCTCTGTCTCGTCAGGCTATGGGTGGTTCTATAGCAGTGATTAGCATAGTTAGCTCCTCTGTAACTAGATCATGGTGATGTCACTTCTTGCTCTTTGTCTAATCAGAAAGAGCTATATGGACGGGTAACCAGAGAACGCTGTGTACACTCAGAACAGGTAAAATCAAAAGTCCAATGTATTTGGGAAAAGTCTTCAATTACCTGTCCCTTCATGTTTTAAAGCTAATCTGTGTAGTGGAAAAAAAAAACCTTAAATAAGGTGGAGACACTAAAAAAAAGCAGGTGTCGCTATACTAATATTTCTGAAATATATGCTGATCTGACTTTTTAAAAAAAAAAAAAAAAAACACAAAATATTGTCGATAGTTTTTTGCAACAGCCCCGTCAACTGTAAAAAATATCGTAAAAAAAAAAAAAAGACATTTATATGGAAGATGCTAGTTATAAACTCTTGTGTGGAATAACTATCTCTTACAAGATCTATTATAAGAAAAAGTAATAAAACGATATAAAATTTATAGAATTGCAATTGTACCGACCCCATAGTAAAGTTATCCTGTCATTTATACCACACAGTAAACACTCTAAAATTGAAACCCAAAAAACAATGACGGAACTGCGTCCCCCCCCCCCCCCCCATTTTCATTTCCCAATGCTAAAAAAAACTATGGAACACCTGTGCACCCAAAATGCACAATACACGCCTAGATGAGATCCATGAGGGGTGTTGAATCCAAAATGGGGCGACTTCTGGAAGGTTTCACCTGTTCTGGTACTTTGGGGGCTCTGCAAATGTGACATGGAACCCACCAAAATCTGCGTTCCAAATGCCAATTAGCGCTCCCTCCCTTGTATGCCCTGCCATGCGCCCAAACAGCAGTTTACACCCACATGTAGGGTACTGTGTTTCCCCAAAAGTAAGACACCTCCGAAAGTAAAACAAGAAATTTATCAACAGCATCAAATAAAATGATGAGTGTGCGCCCCAAGACCAGGATCAAGGTCTAAATGTAATTATCAAAAAATAGAGTAGAGGCAGCACTTCAAAAAGTAAGGTTTATTCCACCCAAAGAAACAGCAACGTTTAGGCTCTGAACAGAGCCTTTTTCAAGCTGCAAAGCCCCGAAAGTAAGACATAGCAGAGATTTTGTTGAATTCCCAATATAAGGCACCCCCCGAAAATAAGACATAGCGGAAATCATAGCTGCAGCTTTCCATACACAGGACCGTCCCTAAGGGTGGGCAGAGAGAAAGGGAAGGGGGCGCGGGGCGGATGTTCCCAAGCCCCGCTCACCCCAAGAAATGGCCCTCTAAAACTAAGGTTTGGCATTTCAGGTGTTATGGGGCCCAGAAATGAGTACCAAAATTTACCAATATTTACTCAAAGTTTCTCGAATTTTTTGTTTAGACGAGTTATACTGCGTAATGAGAGCATATTTAATTTTTGGATCAACACTTTTTTCTGTAATTTTACTCTTATTTACAAGACATTCTTTCTGGGTTAGTTTCGATGTTTTAAATACCGCATCTTTGAGAAGTTGCTCTGGATAACTTTTTTTTTTAGAAGGGCTCCCAATCTAAAAAATATTATAGCCCCTAGTAGGATTTACAATCCGCAGAGAAATAGTAAAACATCTTCTGGTTCTGTGGGGAGTCACGCATGTGGATCACCAAGATGTCTTTGTTGATTTGTACTACTAATCAAATTACATCGGTATTTAGCAACACTACATTTCCTATAAAATATCATCTCACTTGTAAGAATTCATTCGTAATCTATGTTTTAGAATGTGTGTGCCGACAAGAGTATGTTGGTAGAACCACCTGCCCACTTCACGTCAGGCTAAATGGCCACCGTGCCTGTATAAAGAGGGGAGATGTAAAACAGAGTGTGGCTCGCCACTGCAAGGAGTTCCACCAACAAGATTTCACTGTTTTAAAAATAACCCCGATAGATTTTATTCCTGAAGATTGTCCAAATAGATTCCAAACACTCAAAAAACGCGAGATGTTTTGGATCTATAGACTCCAAACATTATATCCTAGAGGTTTGAATTAATACGTTGAATATATAAAAAAAACGTCAATTTTATGTTTTGTTGATAAATAGATGCACTCTGAACACGTCACATATTTCATTATATAGAGCTCTTTTATTTAACTAAGTTAAATAGGATTAATAACAAAAAATATGAGAATAGATTGTATATGGGAAATGTATGATGTATTTTATGTATTCAAGGTTTCCCTTTTTTTTTTTTTTTCTTGTTGTTGTCGCCTCTTGGAGGATCACCGCACCCATCTCCTGATATCCTCTGTGCTGCTGAGAGACCTTGTTTTTTAGATTATGCAAGAGTCCTCCTGTGACCACTGCACTCATCGGGGGATGGGTGTGGTGATCCTCTGGGAGGTGGCATAGTCGAACTAGTAGTTTTTTTGTTTTGTTTTTTTTAGCACTTGGAGAGTTAATTTTATGATGCCTTTGAATGACAGTTTTCTGATCCAATGAGATTTTGTTGTTAATGAAGTGATTGACGTAATCAAGAACCTATTGGGACATACTTTGTGTTTATAAATGAGATGTGGAAAAAAGTTTTATATTACCTCTGATGAAGCGCTAATTTGGAGCGCGAAACGCGTTAGTTCTATGTTTTTAATCAGTTTAGGATAATATCCTTTCTGTTTTAGAAATAAAATTCAGAAGTTTTCTACATACCAGCCTTCATCATTGGCATTTACTTATAATCCACGTGCGCCGGTTCGCCACTTTTGTTTTTTGCATACTGTAGTAAAATGGTAACATCAGGCTGTTTATCACCTTATGATACAATAATCAAGCTATTTAGGTAGAACAGACACTGACAAGCAAAAGGGTAACAATGTTTTGATCTTTTAAACACTTGTGGGTAGAGTTGAAGAAAAAGCTGTATTTGTATCCAAGTCCAGTCTGAACCAACATTGGGAATGTGTGGAAGAGACCTGGGATCAGATTTTGGTCAAGATGTGCTTGAATCTGATTCAGAGACCAGAAGGATTCAGGCAGAGCTGAAAGCCAAAGGTGGATTTCCCAAATACTAACAACATAATAAAAATTAACATTTTGATTTTTAGAAGCAAAACAGTAACAATGCAGTTACAGGAAAGAATCTGCAGAACTAAGCAGATGCTAAATACTTGCAAGTCACATTTATGTATAAGATGTAAGATGACTGGATATAAAATTACAGTAGCCTCATGCACAAAGCTGTAGTGGATGGTGAGATATGGAGCCTCAAAATTACAAGTTCAAGCCATTGTTACCATTTTGCTTGTCAGTGTAAAATATATTTATTGGATATGACTTTAGGACACAAAAAAATTGTAAATATGCAAAACCCTGCAGGAACATTTGTGGAGTCTGTGAATTTGTTCTGAGAAATAGTATTGCCTCCATCAGATCCTCCTGCATACATGACCTCACATCTGAGCTCATTATTTCCAGGCTAGAGAACGGCCTCTCTACACTAACTTGGATTGGGGGAAAAAGCGGTGACCACATGGGCAACATCTCTAAGGCCATGTTCACACGGTGTATTTGCAGGGCGTAATTACGCCCCGCAATTATGCCGTGTGACCGGGGGCGGGGCGGGAGCGGGGGACTGAGCAGGGGGCGGCACTTCGCCGGCCCATAGACTTGAATTGCCAGCGGTGTGTATACGCCGCTAGTAATTCACATGTCAATTATCTCCCCGCGCGGCGGCTTCGCCGGGCGGGGAGAGGAGACGTAATCCATAGTTCTCTATGAGAACTGTGAATTACCGTAATGAATGGGCCGTTTTCAGCCCGTAATTGGCGCACTTCGGCGCGTAATTACGGACCGAAATACGGCCCATTTTAAGCCGTGTGAACATGGCCTAACAATGTCAGGGTATAAAGGAATTGCCTCAGCCACAGTCAGTTTTGATGAATGGTTGAACTCTTCTACTTCTTTGAAAGCAGGTGAAAAATTTAGCTGAAATCTGTTTGCCCTGGGAGCGGAATCTTTTCCCCAGGGGCAGCGCTTTGCCTGCTCCATGTCATCAATTACACTCCTCATGTGATAAGGCTGAAGATATGGGAGCAGTAGCACTGGCCGGACCCAATTCCTCTTGCTCTTTGCATCGAACTAACTGGACCAACTAATTATATATTTGGGAGTTGGAGTCGGTCCATTTTATGACAACTCCGACTCCTGCAAAATAGGCTCCGACTCCACAGCCCTGAAAGTGTCTGTTTCCAGAGAGCAGGCCATACATGGGGGCTGTTTTCTCTAGTTGTAAAACAGTCACTTCTGTAACCCCCATAAGCTACGTGATAATATACGCCTCATAGCCTCTTTCTGCGCACTGAGCAGGGAACCCCCATGCAGATCTCTTGTCAGTCCCTAAAGTGGAACCAAGACCTCTCAGCCGTTTCAGTCTCTACAACTGAATTGCCATAAAGGTGTCGGAGGGGAATAAGATTTCGGCCTCGTTCACACGGCTTATTTCGGACGGATTTGCCGACGGATTGACGATCGTCAATACGTCGGCAAATCCGTCCGAAATAAGTCACAGCCTATTTTCTATTGATTTCAATAGAAAATACGGCTCGTCGTTCACATGACGCGTATTTCCGTGCCGGATTGCCGCCGTGGATTGACGACGGTAATCCGGACGGAAAAACAATTGACATGTCAATTATTTCCGGACGGATTCACCACCTACAATGATTGTAGATGGTGAATCCGTCGGAAATCAGTTACAAATACGTGTCACACTTAGTGGCACTTATTTGCAACTGATTTTCAACTGATTTCAGAACGTATTTACATCGGAAATCCGTTGTAAATACGTTCTGAAATAAGCCGTGTGAACGAGGCCTTAATGTGGCCCCTGGGAGAGGTACAATATGACAGTGTAGCCCTTGGACCAGAAACCGTTTCCCCCCGCTATAAGGCAATCCTCTAAGTGTAGCAAATCCTAGTTCCTGTGCACAAACCCTGATGATATTTTCCATTACTTACTACCGGCACATTTTTCAGCTCTGTGCAGAGATCGTCCCAATCTGAGTCCTGTCTCCATTGTGGCTCACAGTCTAATTTCCACATTACAGAGATATCCTTGAGCCCGTTTCATATTTCTTAACGTGCAGTATGCCTAGAAGACGTCATCTGAAATGTCATGAAATGTCTTAATATTAAGCCCTTAACGCTCCTTGAAGTATGTATCTGTCATGAGTGGGGGTTACTTAACCCTTGCCTGGTACCATTAAAAAAAAAAAAAAAAACACTAGTGGTACCATAGGGTCATTTTGACCCCACCACAAATTTGCTATTTCTAGACCTGTATTTTGGTGAGGATTTATGTAAAACATGAACTACACCCTTCAATCGTCCTTTCCACTTCTCTTTGCAGACCTAACCACCCTTCCCAATAAACTCTTCTATCGTGTCATCATCACATCCACTAGCACTTTGTTCACTTTCATCAGTCGCAGCTTTTTCATCTTCAGTATCCCTTTCTGTCCAGCTGAGAGTCCTCCTCATCACTTTCTCTCTAGAGCAGCAATTATTTTTGCTTCAGTCCTCAGCCTTGTCTTCTTTGCCATATTTATCTCCTAAAATAATAAAAATAGAATTATTACCTTATGACACAGACAGTACCATAGGGGTCCTAGTGACCGTCCTGCATGGTTATCCGGCTAGAAACTAAGAAGAGTAAAACTGAAAATAGCATGTACAATCTGTCAGGTGAAACATACATAAGATAATACATAAGATGCCATAATCGTGTGGCACAAAATAACTACAACCACATATGCAATCAGCCTGAGGTCACATTGACCCCATGGTCCCAGACTTGGGTTGGTCCTGTATGCTATATACGTCATGGTGGAGCCTGCCTTAAACGTGTAGTCCTGGCTAATGCCGTATTTGTTGGGATCGCAGATGAGCCTGTTCCTGGCAGTTTACCCTCATTGATGAGCGTTTCTCAAGGCCCACCAGCACCTTGTATATTTAGGGTCTCCCATTGAAGGCACTGACTATAATTATACTACTTGTGCAATACTACAGAAATCCTAAAAACATGACCTTTTGGTGGACCCTGGGGACTGGAGTTGAGGAACTCTTATTTCAGATAACATGGTCAAGAGTGACTGTGGCATCTAAGTGGACTTCCCTGTGTTGTCCTATGGCCCTTTTTTTCCACCGATGCTACTTCAGTGTTCCCCGCTACCAGTGACGTCACATCTATCATCAATGTGATGCTACAGTCGTTCATGGTGGTCAGTGGTCTCTACTTGCATGTACAGCAAGAAACTATTGAGAACAGTGATTGGCTGCAACATGACAATGATAGTTGGGAAGTTATTGGTGGGTGAGTGGCAATGGGAATTTGGGCAGCCTCCCGAGTGAGTTAACGGGTTATCCCAATCACTGCAAGTGCTTCTGGAATGGCCAATTACTGTAAAGTAAGCCGTTTTCAAAATGCATGTTGTTAGCAAAAATGTATGCTTTACTTAATACAGGCCTTTTTTGCGGATTCAACTTGCTCTCTTGGCTCCATGGTTACCAATCACCACTGTGTTTTTTTTTAACTGTTCAAATAACAGAAATATGAACCTACAGGCAAGCAGTGTGCTCATCACAGTGCCACTTGCCTGTACTGCCCATTTTTTGAAGCAGAGAGTAGCAGGGACGGGGCCAAAAAGTGAGGTTATGCTGAAAGCACACAGGGGTGGTCAGTTAACAAGAAGACGAGAGCAAGTTGGCGGTGCAATAAAAGCCTGTATTAGGTAAAGCATACTTATTTCTTCTTAACATGCATTTTGAAAATTGATTACTTTACAGTAATTGGCCCTTCCTGCAGCATTTGCTGTGATGGGAATACCCCTTTTAAGATTTTTTTGCTGTATAGTGACCTACTGTCCGAACACAAATTTACAAAATCTTAATCTCTTTACGGTACCCACACACCTATTTGGCTAAAGATCATGGAAGTGGACACTTTTAACTGTGCTTTATGCATTAATGATCTTTCCATGAAAGAATGTGTCCACTCACCTGCACTCAAACATTTTAGCGTGATTGCAACCGGACCTCTAACCCCTGGTGAAGCCAGGTTAGCTGGTGAAACATGTCGGGGAGGTCAGGCATGACGTTTTAAATTGTGATCTCTCACCTCTGTCTACAAGTGTCACCTGCTGCAGAGGGTATCGGAAAGAACACCTTATATGTTTTATATCCATCAGATTAGGGATGACTGCCCAAGTAGGAGGCTTGGGATCCCTTACTGGAGTTGGTAAATTGCTGTATATATAAGGCTTTCCTGTTAATAGGTGGTGCTCCACCAGACTTGATTCCTTCAGAAGTAGAAAGGGTTAAATGGTGAGGTTAGAAATCAGGTTTTTAATAGTGTGTATAGAGGTTAAGAGTTATACATAATAAAAGTTTTAGTGTTGTACAGATAGAGAACTGATAAGAGTTTAAGTTTACCTATGGCAAAATAGTAAATATAGTGATCAGAAGTCACTCTCTGTTCTCTTGCGAGATTCCCAATTTTTTTGGAGACTATTTTACAACCAATGTGGACCTAAATGTATCATGTTCAGTAGTTGTTCAGCCATCGCCCTCCTTCTATCTAATATCTTCAGTCCTCTTTAGAATAATACATGTGTGTATTCCACCCATTTATACATCCTACAGGTGAGGTTCTGGCCTGGCCATCAGGTTGCCCAGAGCCTAGAGGAGGAATTGCAGGGTCCTGGGGAGTGGTGAGCTGCGTGTTGCTATGGATGGATTGGACATGGGATGTATTTTGGTGACAATTACCTCATCAATCGTGTAATGCCCAGTAAATCTCCTTTGTGGCGTGTCGCATCTGCAGACCGACAATGTCATGGAGTTGTGGGTCATTTGTGCCGTGTCGCTCGTTTTTGCAGTTTGTGGACATCGACTCCCATGTATCGGTTCACTTTAGTAAATTCCCAAAGCTTTACATTTTGCATCAAGTCTATTTATAGAAACTACCTCGAGTTCCAAATCAAAGAGAATAAAACATGTTTTTTAACAAATTTAGTCAACTGTGTTGAGTGATTAAGTAATGCTCCTCTATACCTTGGCTAATGATCATATAGAAATGTACGTGTATCATACCAGTATATACCCCTTCCAATAAAGACGAAAAAATGCATCTTAGGGGCAGAGTTCTTGTCCTGGTACCAAGACTATAATCTCCGCTTGTCTTATTTTTCTGCAGTTCCTCCACTAGCTACACAGATAACATCTAAAATGTTTGCTGTGGCCTCAAGAGCCGGAACAGTTAGGGGCCGGTTACACGGCACAGGACACATACTGGTCCGGACAAACTGACCGGTATATGAACTGTTATTGTGCCGTGCACACGGTCGCAGGGGGGCGGCTTTTCTCTGCGATTAGTGGAGAAAAACCCTCCCTCTTCCCTCCCTCTGCCCGAAAACTGGACGGAAGAATGAACATGTTCTTTGTCTTTTGGGCGGCCGGCGGTCTGGAAAACCCGTGCAGTGGGGACTGCTGCGCGGGTTTTCCATGGAGGCCCGTGTAATAAGTCTTCACCCCGTTTGCAGACGGTTTTCAAAACCGAAAACCGGGTGAAAACCCATGGTGTGGGGACAAGGCCATAGCATTTTATGGGACCAGCTGGTCATCTAATGTATATGGGGCTTCCAGACTCCTCACCTCTGACATTTTCTGTTGAGGGAAAAGCAGGGCTGTGGAGTCGACAAGTCAAAGCTCCGACTCCCAACTCCCTCATACATGGCGCATGTTTAAGTGATAACTTTACTGTAGTAAAATGGTAACATCAGGCTGTTTATCACCTTATAATATTATAAACAAGCTATTTAGGTAGAACAGACACTGACAAGCAAAAGGATAACAATGTTTTGATCTTTTGAACACTTGTGGGTAGAGTTGAAGAAAAAGCTGTATTTGTATCCAAGTCCAGTCTGCACCAACATTGGGAATGTGTAAAAGAGACCTGGAATCAGATTTTGGTCAAGATATTCTTGAATCGGATCCAGGCCCCAGAAGGAATTCAGGCAGTAATTGGAAAACCAAAATGGGGATTTCCCCAAATACTAACAAAATAATAAAAATTAACATTTTGATTTTTTAGTAGGCAAAACATAACAATGCAGTTACAGGAATGAATCTGCAGAACTAAGGCAGATGCTAAATATTGCAAGTCATATTTATGTATAAGATCGGTACAGAATAACTGTAATATAAAATTACAGTATGCTTCATGTACAAAGCTGTAGTGGATGGTGAGATATGGAGCTGAAAGTCTTAAGTTCAAAACATTGTTTACATTTTGCTGTCAGTGTAAAAAATATTTATTGATATGACATTAGAACACAAAAATTGTAAATATGCAAAACACTGCAGGAACATGTTGTGGAGGTCTCTGAAGTTTGTTCTGAGAAATAATTTGCCTCCATCAGATCCTGCAAACAAGACCTCACATCTGATCTCAGTATTTCCAGCTAGAGAACATCCTCTCTACACTAACTTTGGTATGGGGAGCAAAGCGGTGACCACAGGGGCAACATTCTCTAACAATGTCAGGGTATAAAGGAATTGCCCTCATCCAACAGTCAGTTTGATGAATGGGTTGAACACTTCTACTTCTTTGAAAGCAGTTGAAAATGTTGCTGAAATCTGTTGCCTGGGAGCAGAATCTTTTCCCCTGGGGCAGCGCTTTGCCTGCTCCATGTCATCAATTACACTCCTCATGTGAGAAGGTACTGAGATATGGAGCAGTAGCACTGGCCGACCCAATTCCTCTTGCTCTTTGCATCGAACTAACTGGACAAACTTATTATATATTTTGGGTCCACAAATGACTTCTCAGCCCTGGGGAAAAGGTTGGGGCAGCTGGATTTCACCTCCCCAGTCCCTTAGTTCTAAGGTGATAAGTTGCCCCCAGATCAGTCTGGCAGTGACAGTCCTTCCTTTGGCCAAAAGTGCATGTTAATAGGGATATTGAGAGAGCTTTAGAGAGCAGCCCTCTCCTGTCTAGGATGTGCACATCTATGGTCTCTCTTTTTGAAAAGACTATGATGAGGACAATCTGGCAATCGCCTTTACAGAAGCCTATGGCCCTGTGGACATGCCCTCCGTGGCTTTGGTTGGCATAACCTCCAAGCTGGCCATTTCCTGGAGGTGTTTTCTGGAGATAATGGAAAGTCTGTTAGCTGTGTTGGGATTTTTGTCTTGTGGCCGTTCCTCTACCATAGGAGATGCTTGTATGGTATGGCTAGCCAAACGTCTTTCCTTGACAGGCCTGGTTATATAGCAGCTTTTACTCCAAACTGGGAAATGGTTCCTAGATACCTATTCACCAGTCCCACCCTTATTACTCGTGTAACCTCGTCAACCCTCAGTTTGTCCAAACAATTTGGTCCCTTAAAAGAAGCTGGGATGGTAACCCATGGTTAGTCCGGCCCTTAAATTGCTAGATATTTTTTCATGGTTCCACGTTTAATGTATACACCTCTTTTAAGATGCATTGTTGTTACAGGGGTGTTCTGGGCGTTATGAATCCTTGTTGGTCCGTCGATGCATTATAAAGAATAGAAGATAATAATCCTACTTACCTCTCGGATGCTCCCATTCAGTTCCGGCAGCCATCCTGTTCATCCAGGAATTAAAGGGGTTGTCTCACGACGAGGATTGCTTTCTGTATTAAAGATCTTGCAAAAACAAGTAACTTTGCAACATGTGTCCATTAACAGTGTCCTACCTATTCTGAGATAACCCCTCTTGTATGGGCTGCATCAGCCCCTCATGTCGCTATATCTACAGACCTGTTCTAGCTCTCCTGATAGGCTGCCAGCACTGGTTGCTATAGCTACAGACCTGGTATCCTCAGCAGCTTGTCACTGCAGGCCTGTAAAGCTGGTAAATACGCCCCTGAATTAAAAAATGAAACTGAGGCAAGATGAAATGATACAGTGAGACAACCCCTTTAAATGTGAACGGTCACGTGACTGGTGTAGTAGCCATCCAGGAGGCCGACATTGTCATGTAATGTGGACCACCTGTGGCCGTGATTCGGGCTGCATCTGTCAGGTGAATAATGTCAGGAAGGGAACAGGACGGCCGTTGGGACTGAACGGGAGCATCTAGGAGCAGGGACACAGCTACAGGGGGTGCAGAGGTAGCAGACGCTGCCGGGTCTGCAATCTGAGGGGGCCCCAAAAACCTTCTGCCATAGGCATTGCACATGGTAACTGAGGGGCCCCAGTTCACTATTTGTATCTGGGCCCAGAAGCTTCAAGTTACGCCTCTGTCTAGGAGGTAAGTAGGAGTCTTCTGTTCTTTAGCATGCCCCAACAGACCAACAAGCTTTCTTAACTCCCTTGGGGAAAAAAGGGAAAAAAAGGGGAACAACCCTTTAAGTCTATTCACATATTCACCAATTATTGGGGGCAAAATACATAATTAGCTGAGCATGGCGCAGTGCCCATAAAACATTTCTTCTTGGAGTCTTTCACAGTTCTCTGATATGGATTGCAAGCCTTGGGCTGTGTATGGGCAACTAAGGTGTTGTGTTATGTATGCACTGGTCCTGTCTCTGGGGGAGCGCACGTTTACTACCTGCTGTTAGTACATATTGATAGTTGGGAAGCCTACTTATTGAAGCCCGTGTACCAGAATGGTTATGGCTAGAAACATTTACCAGTGATTTACAGCTGTTGTCCTCTATGAGTTATCACACGGTATTTATTTCTAGTCCGTTCTATTACAGCTCAGAATCCCATATGGCAAATCTTAAAGGGGGTGTGTCACTACAAGGATTGCTGCTTTTCATGTTAAAGATCTTGCAAAAACAAGTCACTTTGCAATATATGTCCATTAACAGTGTCCTACCTACTCCCAGATATCCCCTCTTGTAAAGGGTGCATGAGCTCCTCAGGTCACTATAGCTACAGACCTGTTTGATCTCTCCTGATAGACTGCCAGGACTGGTTGCTATAGCTACAGACCTGGCTTCTACTGCAGCCTAGTAGAATTCAAAGTGAAACCAAGAAAACAAGATTGAGGTAAGATGAATCAATGTAGTGAGACAACCCCTTTAATTATGCTACGATCCATCCACTAAATCCATTAGAGCACTCGGCCTATTATGATAGGTTCTCAGTATGAACACGCCCCATGTCTCCCATAATATATTGTGGGACAGAATAGTGTTATACGTTGTTCTGTTCCACTAATAAAGCATAGAGCAGAGCACATGTCACAAGTTGACTATGTTTGCAAGTATGAATAAAAGCTGTGTAAAAAGAACATGAAGATGGCAGTGGAGTTATGTTAGTGCTTCTGTGGTGCATGCCATTGAATGCCTATTACAATGGTATAAGTTAGAGATATACATGTGACAGCTCGGGCAGAATGTGAACAGAACCGTCCTCCATCATCCTGTTATCCTTCACGACATCATCCTCTCCTGTGTTCCTCTTTCCATAGTATTGAAATTTGTTTTTGTGTGTCTTCTGTTGGTTTGTTAGGTTTAGTCCTGTCCTTTTGGTGTGTGTGTGTTTAATTTCTTTTAATACCTATTCTTTTTGCAGCTGTCCCCTTTCCCCCAACACACCGATTAACATCTGAAGAAGTATTCGATATTGATGGAAAGCCCAGAGTGGACATTTTAAAGAACCACTTAATAAAAGAAGGTCGGGTCGATGAAGAAATTGCACTTCGCATAATCAATGAAGGGGCTGCAATTTTACGGAGAGAGAAGACTATGATAGAAGTTGAAGCACCTATAACAGGTAAATATCTGGTGTGGTATACTTTTACATTTTCATGTCAAAGAGTTGCTGCATTGAAAGAGGATGTAGTATTATTTCTACTGCCCTCCGGTTCTTAAAGGGATTGTCTCACTACAAGGATTGCTGCTTCTTATGTTAAAGATCTTGAAAAAACAAGTCAATTTGCAATATATGACCATTAACAGTGTCCTACCTATTCTGAGATATCCCCTCTTGTATGGGCTGCATCAGCTCCTCAGGTCGCTATAGATACAGACCTGTTCAATCTCTCCTTATAGGCTGCCAGCGCTGGTTGCTATAGCTACAGACCTGGCTTCTAATGCAGCCTAATAGAAGCCAGAAAACTCGCCCCTGAATTCAAAGAGAAACCAAGAAAACAGAACTGAGGTGAGATGAATCAATGTAGTGAGACAACCCCTTTAAGCGTATACCTTGTGACCGAGAACTGAATTCAGACACTGTGTCTTTAACTTTTTATTGTGCATTACTTTTTGTAAAACACTAGCGAAAATGTACCAATACTTAGACTAATACCGGGTTCACACGGTGTATAGAAGCGCGTACATGTGCCTGCTGTTGAAAGTACGCGCTGGCCAGCAACAGCGCTCTGGTCTGGCTTCCAATAACCTTCACTTTCCCTGGCGTGTAATCGCCTTAAAGAAGTGACATGTTACTTTTTTTTGTGGGTGTGTACTGTGCGGGGAATGCGCTGACTTATTGTGCTATGATTTTACTGTATTTGTTGGGCATACTTAGGTTTCATCGCAGTTCAATTACATACCACAGATACACAGTGTAAACCTGGCCTAAGACAGTGATAGTAAAAAACAAATGATAATGTTTCCTGCACTCACTAAAAAGTGAGAGAAATATTTTAAAACTGTCAGTCTCTAAAGGGGTTGTCTCACTACAGACATTGACAGTATATCGCTAAGATGTGCCATCATTGTCTAATAGGTCGGGGTCCCACCTCTGGAACTCACATCTATCTTCTAAATGAGCCTTGATGCCTCTATTCTGAACAGAGAGGTGGTCGGGCCATAGACATGTATAGGAGTTCTGATTACAGCATGGGAGGCGATACTCCGCTAAACTCAGACCTCCCATTCATGGTAGAGTCCCAACCACCTCTCCGCTCAGACATTGATGGCATATCCTAGCGATTTGCCATCAATATCTCTAGTAAGGCCAACCCTTTAATTCCATCATCAACATTTCCATCTCTTGCTTGAGGTCCTTGGTCGTAGAAGTAAGCAATGGTCGAAAATATATAAGATGGAAGCTGTTTTATATATCTAAAAAAAATGCACTTTTTGTAAATGCTGGAAATATTTTTGGGTTTTGTCTGCTCTGCAGTCCAGAGGACGTTTCGTGCGCTACACCTTGCATCTTAAGCAGCGTGACATACTACCAATGGTGAGCGCTATCACTTTCTATAGAGTTTTACAAACATTTATCCTAGTGTTGATAAATCTGGTGCATGTTTAGACTGTGTAATCTAACTTTACACATATTAGTTGGCTTACTTTATGCCACTAATTTTGTAAAAATTTTGGCACATTTTTTTCTGTCTCATGGTGCCACAGATAGTCACATCCCTTTCCACAAAATTATTCCCTTTTTGCTACACACAGAAGTGTTTAGAAACTGTCTAAAACACATAATAAAACACAGATTTCCTGAAGGAGGGCTGTGCAGCATTGGAAAAAAGTTTTAAAGCTAAGTAAAAGAGCAAGTGCGTTTTGTATCTAAAGTACATTTTTGACTTAAAGAGGTTTTATCATTAGAAGCTTTCGTAGACTTGAGCTGTTTCTATCTGTTTGGCTATGTTCACACGGCTTAACTGCGGGGCGTAATTTCGCCCCGCAATTACGCCGTGGGGGCGGGGCGGGGGAGTGAGCGGGGGGCCGGCACTTCCCCGGCCCATAGACAATCACTGCTAGCGGCGCGTATATGCCGCTAGAAAGTGACATGTCAATTATCTCCCGGGCGGGGAGAGGAGACGTAATCCATAGTTCTCTATGAGAACTGGGAATTACAGTAATGAATAGGCCGTTTTCGGCCCCGTAATTGGAGCACTCCGGCGCGTAATTACAGACCAAAATACGGCCCATTTTAAGCCGTGTGAACATGCCTTTCAGTTTCAAATACAGGGGTGAGTCTCTTCTCTCAGTAGGTGTGCCTCACCTGCCAGGAGGCGTGTCTCCCGTCACTGAAGAGTTGTGACATCATCATTCTGTGTTAGCAGTGGAAGGGAGAGGACATCAGCTTTGCAGACCTCCCGCTATGCTTTTGGCTGCAGAGCTGTCGGCTCTCTCTCAGGCTGCACATGCTCCTTGTAACCAGTACCTCTGTATTGATGTAAGCAGTCATACATACAGCCTGAACTGATGAAACAAGTGTGAGAAATGCTCTCTGCCCTCCTCCCTCCCCCCTCTGTTATCAGGCAGGAGGCAGAGCAGACTGTATAAGGCTGTTAAATATAGGGAGCACAGGGTATAAGACTGTGTTATATGAGGGGGAGAGTGAATCTAGCAGTTACTCAGTAGCTGCCTAGATCCTTTACATAGAACTATCACTGGAGAGCCATCACATACAGAGGAGCTGAGACAGCCTTCATCATACAGACACAGCCATCTCATTTCTCACAGCTCACAGAGGGGAGTAAGCACAGAGTGCAGGCAGCCAATCACAGCGCAGGGAGCATTGCCCATCTGGGGGCATGTCCCGACTGGCTTATTTAGGTCATTCAGCCAATCACAGAAAAGGGGACGTGCTGCAGAAATAGCTATAGATGCACAGTTTACCTCATATCTACTATACTAAGTGACTTAGGTAATGCAAACCAATTACAAAGGTGCTTATTTTTACTGTCCCCATCATTACAGATATCTTTGTAGCGAGAAAGCCCCTTTAAGTGAGGGACTGAAGATTGTTGGACTGTCGAGTTGGGTCGTTTAGAAGGGCATTATCGTACTGATGTTTCCATTTATATATATGTGTTTCTCTCTCTCTTTGTAATATCCCCATGATTGACCATACCGTCCAGTGCACAACCTGTGCAATGTATGCCATCCTTGACCAACCGTTTGAGGGTGCATTCTGCTGTGCGAGATGTGTGCACACTACACATTTAGAAGCCCGACTCTAAATGAGCAGCACTGAGATCCATTGGCAACTTGAAAGCGAGTCTGTTGCTCACTGAGCAAGCACTTGCAGGGGTAGATCCTGGGGAGGGTGGCAGCATGGAGGTGCAGGAACATGAGGCAGCTGTGTGACAGTCAGAAAGAAGGGTAGAGGGAAAAGCGTTGGGGTGTGCCAGATCAGGGCTAGCCTCCCTTATAAATTTGCAAGATTGGCAGATGAGGGGGATGTCGGCTCAGAAATAGCACTGCTGCAGCAAGACACTACCCCTGTCTGCTCCAGTAAGATGGGGAATAGGAGTGCAGGGCAGTCTAGACAGGTTCTAGTAGTTGGGGACTCCATTATTAGGGGCACAGACAGGGCAATCTGCTACAAAGACCAGACTCGTTGAACAGTATGTTGTTTACCTGGGGCCCGAGTTCGACATATCGCGGATCGGGCTGACAGATTGTTGGGTGGGGCTGGTGAGAATCCAGCTGTCATGGTCCACATTGGTACCAGTGACAAAGTTAGAGGCAGGTGGAGTATCCTTAACGACCGCACACCGTCTTTTGACGGTGGGCATTTCAGGTCGTTCGTCTGCAGCGACGTCTTTTGGCCCGGGCGCCCACTCGCGCTGGGATCGGGGCTGTACTACACAGCCCTGATCCCAAAGCATCCCCTGCGAGCATCGGGCAGTGGAGGAAACCTCCGCAACCCAGTGCTTTAACCCTATGATTGCAGCGGTGCGTTCCCCTAGCACAATCAAAGGATTTCCCTGCTCTGTCGGGTGATCGGAACACCCGACAGAGCCCGGGGAATGGCTGCACAGTCAGCTCTGGGGATGTGATTTTCGGGTCCAACACGGATCCAAAATCGTATCCAAAAATGCCGTGTGAACATACACTAATATTTTTTGTATGACATATAGTCCTCTTTTTCTTTATTTTGGTTATTTTTTGTATTTAGGAGTGCTACTCCCTCCCCCTTTTTTCTCTTTACTCCTTATTTGGAGGTATAGTGTACGGTTGTACATCAATGTTTAGTTATAACCATTCTAGCCCAGTTGCTATAATAATTGTACTCCACTGTATTAGTTGTGGACTTTAGAGTGTGTTCTCTAGTCTGTGCTAATCATTAGCTGTCACACCCTTTGCCAGTGACAGCTGTCTGCTTATACTGTGTCTAGATTGAAAGAAAGCAGTCAGTAAGTAGGGAGCAGCTCATAACTATCACAATCTATACAGGGCATGTTTGTTCTGTTGTTCACAGAAAACGAACAATCTTTTTTAGGAAAGTGCAGCACAAAAAAATGCTTTCCCTCAAAAAAGGGGTGAGGGTTATTTTATGCAAATGTTAGTTTTTAACTATTGCAAGAGCAGGCCGTTTTCCCCCAGTCATGGCACATTTTCCGTTTTGTATAGTACATACCGGCTGTGGGTTGCTAATGCTTCCTTGCATTTAATTGTTGCATCTTTTTCTGTGATACAATAGCCTAATATATCCTATAACTATATATGGCGCTAAACTAGGGCCCCACCCTGAAGTCTCTGCTTGTAGATGAAACCATGCCCATGGGGTGGATAATGGCTTCACAGTTTTCCCAAAACTCTGCCTTTCCCCTGCAAATTTGTGCATGTTGACCACAAATTGGGCCTGGTTTTGAGCGCACGCAGTAACTTCAGCATAGGACCTCACCCCAAGAACTGACTGTTCTATTTCGCCCAGTGACAATGTCAAATATTTGTAAATTTTAAAACGTAATAGACAAACGGGTCATGATTTTTTATCTAGTAGTAGGTGGACTTTAGTAAATGCATTTTTTATTCCGTTTGTATAGGAATTTTTATGCTTTTTTTTTTTTTTTTTGTGCGTGTTCATTTAAAGACTTTTAATTTCTCTTTCTTCTAGTTTGCGGTGATTTTCAGGGAAAATTTTCGACTTAGAAGTTTTGAATAGGAGACGCCGGAAAACCAAAACCCTCTTCTTGGAGACTATTAACAGAGGTTTTTTAGTAAAAGGGGTAAAAAACTTTTTTGTTTACTCTTTTTCCTTGAAAAGGACAACCCTTTTAAAATTATGTTTTATTGTGCTTCATGGGTTCCATTAAAGCAAAAAAAAAAACCCAGGGAAAATTTCACCTTTTTACTTGGGGGTGCAATTTCGCCCGAAAATAATTGACATGCCCTTTATCTCCCCCACGTACAATAAAATCGAAAATTTTTATGAGAACTATGGATTACCGTAACTTCGGCGCGCATCTCGCCCGTATTAGAGCGCAAATATGTGGCGAAATGCGCGATGAAATTATCCTGTGTGAACATAGCCTTCAACTCTGCTACCTCTGGTTCCCAGAGGTCTCTGGTTCTCCTTTTACATTCTATCATTGCCTAATCGTCGCATCAGCTGTTCACTTCCGTTTGGTAAATGAGAGGCGGCTGCTGCAGCAGTGATGTCCCCGTTTGGAAATGGCTTGTCAACAGTAGATCGGGACGCTAGCGAAAGCACCGGAGACTGGAGAGAAGTGCGTATACAGTTTTTCTTTTTATTTAATGTGGCTCCTAAAGAATAATATACATTTTTTTCTAGGACACAGGCAACCCCTTTAATAAAAATTCAGTATTGACATAATGCATTTATTGTATCTGAACATATCTGAACATTTTAATGGCTGGTTAATAACTGTATTTGTGTGGAATGAGAGAGGTGTTTTCTTCAATGTAAAATGTTTTTTTTTTTTCTTGTTCAGGTTTTAAGATGAAGTTTTTGAAGCCAAAACCAGAAATTGGAGTACACATATTAAAGAGAACCTGTCACATAGGTTATGCTCCCTTGCTGAGGGCAGCACAAGCCAGTGTCAGACCTGCTGTTTCCAGCGCTGTGTCCCTTAGGGCCAGTTCACACGGCTTATTTTGCTGCGGATTGGCGCCGTACTGCGCCCCCGGATTTGCGTTTTCAGTAGGGCGCCAATCCGTGGGAGTCATTACGGTAACCCACGCTCTCAAAGAGAACATGGTTTCCGTCGCCTCCTCCCCTCCGGCGAATGCCGGCGGGGGAGAAAGTGACATGCACATTATTTAACGGTGCGGACGCGCCGTAAACAAGGGCATGGTTTTATGGGGCCGGGACCCCCGCCCCCATACCGCCCCTTTTTCCACGGCGGATTTGTGAGCGCACAAATCCGTCGGGAATAAGCTGTGTGAACACGGCCTTATTCTGTAAGATGTTGGAGTTTTAGAGTATTTACCCCTTAAATCTTATTCATGAGCAGGTGTTAGATCCACCCACTAAAGGCTAGCCCCACCCACTACAGTTATTCACATGTTTTACCTATTCAAAGTAAAGGTTTATCAGTTGAGGGGGGGCGGGGCTAGCCTCAGGTGGGCGGGGTTTGATTAAAAAAAACTGACTCTTTGAAGGACTCTTCGAATGACTGGGTGAAAACTGCAGATTTGAGCATTAAATACACGAAAACTGCAGCATCTTACAGAATAAGGGACACAGCGCTGGAAACAGCAGGTCTGACACTGGCTTGTGCTGCCCTCAGCAAGGGGGGCACAATCTATGTGACAAGTTATTTTTAAGGGCTGTTCCAGCTTTGCAGGTGTGGAAGGGTAAAATACATTACTATACTTCTTGGCACCATATTACCACCTATAATAGTTTGCCTTCGTTTGATACAGTGCAAATGTGTCTCCTTGCTACAATATAGGGACATGGGATCCAGATGGGTATCTGTTTTGCCTAGTCTAGATAGAATTGTAGCTGTGAGAAATATTGGGTCTGGGGGGTGTAAAAATGTCCTTTTGGTGACGAATAGAGGTTGTGAAAATAGATTGAAAATATTACAAAATTGCAAGACTTTTCAGTATATTTTGCTGTAGTTTGTAACCGCAACAAAAACTCACCCAGAAAAACACATGTATTTTTACAGTTATTCGCAGCCATTTTACAGTGTGGTAATTACGACATTGCTAAACTGCAGCAAACTGTGGCCCACTTTATCCAGGTGCAGTGTGACAACATCTGGGAAAACCATAATACGGAGTCCTACAGGTTCTTTGCACTAAAATAAGGAGTGGCTATAATAGAAAGGATTAGTCTATCTAGTTTATCTTTTATACATTTACCTTATTTTTGGATCCACTATTGCTTGCCGACATTTTGTATTTTCAGCCATGAAACTGGTTGAGACCACTACATGAACTGGTGATGATGATGATAGAATAGAAAATTCTTCATTTTCTTCTTCTTTCTCTTCCTAACAGTGTGTGTTGTATTTATGGGTTCTGAAGATTCTGTACCCCAATACGCTCTTTCTTTTGCGAGGCAATCATGAATGCAGGCACCTTACAGAATATTTCACTTTTAAACAAGAATGTAAGTAAGGACCCCACATTATTTGAGCTTTCATTTGAGATATACGTGGATTTTAAATATTCGGTTTTGCCAGCTTCTCAGCAGGAAAAACCCTAAGTTACACTATGTTATAGAAATGATTAGCTATAAGGGTATGTTCTGTCCGTGTGTACATGCGTTATTGGATGCGTAATCACAGATGCATCTAACAACGTGCAGTGTGGTCTACATTGCTTGCAGCTCAGATGAGTGATCACCGATGCGTCTTTCTGATGTCTTTCGGATCCGTTCAAAACATTGTGATGTCAATTCTTGATCCCAAAGACAAAGCAGGAGCCCTATTTAAAACTATAGAGTGCGATCCTGCTGCATCCAATACACATCCAAACACGCAGCTGCATGTTGGATGCCTTTTTGGATCCGATTGACGCAGCGTTTTTGGATGCGATTTTCGGATACAAAACGGATCCAAAGTTGGATCCAAAAACACTGTGTGAACATGCTCTAATGGACATACAGGGACACTTTCAACGTGCGGTTTAGATGTTTTGTTTTAGTACTTGACCCTAACGACGCTAGCATGTGACTTTAAGGGTATGTTCACACGGCGTTTTGAATGTTTTTGGAGCATGATTGGATGCAGAAACTCACCATATAGTTTTAAATAGGGCGTCTGCTGCATCAAACGGATCAAGAATCGACATAATTCTTTGAACGAATCTGAAAGATGAATCACAAAGATGCAAGTAAAACATGTATCCGTGATCACTCGTCTGATGCGTGTTTTACATTGAAAGCAATGGAAATCACACTGCACATTGTTAGATGCGTGTTTGGGTCCAAAACACGCGTGTAAAAAATTTATCCAAAAATGTCATGTGAACATCTCCTAAGGGTGAATGTACACGGGGCAGATTTGCTGTGGATTTTGTTCTGAGGAATTGCTGTGGTTTTTAATGCAGATGGTTTTGTTTTTTGTTTTTTTGTCTCGGAGAAAGCAAAATATGCAGGAAAGGTTTAGCTGATTGGTTGTTATGAGCAACAAGGAAAGTCCTAGACAGTTGTCATACATGTGACACCCGGTGTTCAGGCTGGAGCTGTGTGATAGTTACTTGCATCCCTGCTGCTCCACAGATGCAGAGGTGCATGCTGCCACAGCCAGCTGGTTAATGCTGCTATTGGGCAGTGATGAAGGACAAGATGAAGATTGCGGTGTAATCACATTGCTTTTCATGTTGACATCCAACTCCCGCCATAGCCAGACCTCTGAAGAGGACTTTTTTCTTTTTTTTTTTTTTTTGTTGGTGAAGTCTGTGTTCATGTAGGGCAATGATAGTAGGCTATTCTTTTTCAGACAGTAATATAAATTTATTCAGTAACATTAGTCCCGTATTTACCGACACATATTAAAACTTCTAAGCACAAATAGAAAAGAGACTCAAGTTTAGTAGTCCAGCATAGAACTTGTGTTCGGACTCAATCCATCCATAGACGTAGCTGAGGAGATGTATGACAAGAGTGAGCTGCACACTCAGAAAGCGACGTTTCGGGGGCTCCGCCCCCTTTCTCAAGCATGTGCAGTGCACCTATACCACCGTTTAAATACCAGATCAGAATATTAAAAACAAGCAGTTAAAATACAACAAAACACTGAAGCTGTTACATTTACAAAAATGCTTTAAGGCTATACATTTCATTAAGGCCTTTTGGAGCCAAGGATTGCATCTTACTAATCCAATAGGCTTCACGCTGCAAAAGACGGGTTTTAACCCTCTCTATATTGTTGCCTTCTATTCGTTCTAATATACACCAGTGGAGATCACTCACTACATGTTTAGCCTCCATAAAGTGCTGTGCAAGAGACGTTTCACCAAATTTATTCTCTATTTCTTTACCCGTTTTTTTGTTTGCAATGTTATCCTCGTTTTTTAAATTTCTACTATTACTCCACATTTGTTCACTAGAACAAATTCTTTTAGCTCTTATTAATTCACCTTTAAGGATCCCTTTAAAAACCACTGGGTTATGAAAACTCTGGCGAGGAACGGAAACTAAGTTTTAAGAGTTCTTGAATTACATCAATGGATCACACCATTTAATCCGTTTCACAGCTCAAGATGAGCGTGAGAACATAGAATATTTAGACGTACAAATTAAAAAAATCTGAATTCAGGCTGGAGACGTGTCTATACTCAAAGGAGATCGATCGCAATAACCTTTTACATCGCCAGAGTTTTCATGACCCAGTGGTTTTTAAATGGATCCTTAAAGGTGAATTAATAAGAGCTAAAAGAATTTGCTCTAGTGAACAAATGTGGAGTAATAGTAGAGATAAAATTGTAGAGAAATTTAAAAAACGAGGATACAAAGAAGAAGAACTCAGAGAAGTGGTAGATCAGGTTTCTTTGCTAAACAGAGAGGATTAATTTAAACCTAAAATCAAGCCTAAACAAGAAAAAATTATGTTTATTTCTACGTATGACCAACATGCAAATATGATTAAAAAAGTTATTACTAAGTATTGGAAAATATTAGGTAATGATTCCACTTATCGTTCTCTGTTTAAAGAGTTTCCATCATTCGTTTTCAAAAAAAGGTTGAACCATAGGAGAACAGCTAGTGTCATCTGATATAAAAAAAAATCCTCTAATAGATGTGAGATTATGAGAACTGAGAAAAAAGGCACATTTCCCTGTTTAGGGTGTTTGAACTGTTCTTCTATAATTAAGGGTCCCTAGATTAATCACCCACTACATGGTACACGTTATGAATTTAAAGGAGACTATACATGCAATACAACTCAGGTAATTTATTTAATAAAGTGTCCTTGTGGATATGTTAATATAGGACAGACTAAAAGAATGGTACGTGTACGCCTTAATGAGCATAGATCAGCAATCCGTAATTGCAAACAAAAAACGGGTAAAGAAATCAAAATTCCAGATACATCTAACAGTGTTTTTTGGGGTTTTTTTTTGTGTGTACCAGGAGAGAGCATAGAAACTCCCTAGTTAATGGTTTTCCAGTCTGTCAGGGAGGATTAGAAATAGAAACTTATCCTGTAGACCCGCTCCTTCCAGTGCAGAGCCCGCCGTCATCCCAGCCAAGGAGGTCACAGTTCAGTCTTCATGTGACCCAGCAGCCAATCACAAGCCACAGTGGTTATGTGCGGTAAATACAGCCATAGACAACTGCGGCCCGCGATTGGCTGCTGGGTCACATGAAGACTGAACTGTGACCTCCTTGGCTGGGATGACGGCGGGCTCTGCACTGGAAGGAGCGGGTCTACAGGATAAGTCTCTCTTTCTGATCATCCCTGACAGACTGATGAGCAGTTATTACTTTTGAACACCCTTTTAACTCTCAAAGAACACTATACTTACTAATGAAAGCAAAGGTTGCTGTAAAGGCGTATTGCAATATTTGGAAATGCTTGTCAGTCATTCGGGGGCCCGCTTGTCCCGTCACCGCTGCTGTGCCAGTGATTCTGGCTGTGCCATCACGTATATGCTTCACATGAAGAAGAACTGCAGTGGTTTCTTGCTCTGGTACTTGACCACTGAGGCCCATGACTGACTACTGTGTCATTTGAACAGTGGTCGTGATATCATCGGTGCGGGCAGCAGGACCGGGTGAGTTTAGTTTTCAATATTCAGTTTTCACCGAATGACATTTTAAAATCTTGGAAAACCCTTTAACGATCTGTCACATGTTTATACGGTAGGGGGAGTGAATCCAAACCTTTTTTTCCTGTCTTATTTTGACTAGGTCTGTTCTAGAAGGAATGCAATAATCCAGGTGAATGTTGAGGCACTCTGACCAAGAACCTTTTTTTTACGTAGGTAGGGAATTGCAGGCTAAGAGGACCTATCATGTGAGCATTCACTGTAAGGGGCCATTCACACGGCGTGTGAAAATCGTATCCAGAAATGCAGCGATGATCGGATCCCAAACGTATCCAACATGCAGCTGTGTGTTTGGCTGCGTGTCGGATGCAGCAGGATCGCCCCCTATAGTTTATTACAGGGCTCCTGCTGCGTCTTTCAGACCAAGAATTGACATGTCAACTCTTGGAACGGACCCGAAAGACGCAATGAGACCCAGCGGCGATCACTCGTGTGAACGCTGATGCGTGTTTCATATTAAATCGCACTGCTAATTATTAGGTACGGGTTTGGGTCCGTTTAAGGTCCGACAGACGTATCCAAATGTATATTCACACGGATTCAACACGCCGTGTGAACCTACCCTAATTCTGAGGACAATCCCTGTTTACATGGTGTTGACAAACAATGTTTACCCTTATGTAAGAATTGAAATTGCTGAAGATCTATTAAGCGTCGTTTGTCCCAAAAACCAGCACTGCAAGATCTGAATAGAAATCCAAACTTTATTGCACGAAATAGTTCATGTATAAAAAATCTGCAAATCATGAAATCCAATAAAAACGTTCAAAGAGCTAGAGGAGGTGAAACAACCCCGCTTATGCGTTTCTGACCGACAGGTCCTTAATCATAGCTCATCTGCAGTAAAGTTTGGATTTCTATGAAGATCTTGTGGTGCTGGTTTTCGGGACTAAAGTCTCGTACAAACGATGTTTATGGTGATCGGAGTGGCTTTCTCCAAGCATGCCAGGGTGAGGAGCAGGTTTTCATTTTGTATTTGAATGTAAAGATCTAATGAATTTAATAAGCCTTTTATACAGGACAATGATTGGTACCAATATTCAGCCCATGTGAGAGGCCCTTTATTATCTCCAGCTGTTAAGATTCCTAACCAATGGGCCTTATGTATGAAAACTGTCTAGCAGTAAGACTGTCCTTGTTGCCCATAGCAATCAGCGCTCAGATTTTGTTTTCCCAGAGCACTATATGAAATAAAAGCTGAGCTTTGGTTGCTATGGTGAACAGACAGTCTTACTGCTAGACAGGTTTCATACATAAGGCCCAATGGAGCACAATGGAGCACATTTATCAATGCAGTTGCACCAGAACTGTAGCACAATTTGCGCCAGAAAGGTCTTACAAGCTTTTCGCCACATTTACTATGTGTTTCAGACGCTTCTGTGCCTCGTTCGACAAAGGGGGTGTGCCCTTGGCAAAAGGGGCATGCTTTGTGTGAGAGGGGCGTGGCTTAATTGCAACAAAACATGCAGCAGAATTTTGTCGCTGTTTGTGGCGTAAAAGTAAGCCAACGTAAAAGTAGTATCTTAGACCAGACAGTTCTAACCTGCACCTGATTTATCAACACTGTAATAAATGTGGCGCATTGTAAGGGTTTGTTCACACGGCGTCTTGCCTGCGTATGAACATCCGCTTTTCAGATGCATCTCTGGGTCCCTGAGAACGGACCTAGAGACGGATCTAACAATTAGCAGTGACTGCCGGCAATGACGCACACGCAGCGGCGTTCACATGAGAGATCGCCGCTGCGTGTTTGCATCATGCCTGTCGGGTCCATCTTTGGGATGCGATCAAATAATTGCATCGAATTGATCGCATCCGAAAGTTGGACCCGACAGGCGCGAGGTAAACACGCAGCGGCGATCACATGAGCTCCTCATTGCCGGCAGTGATGGTCGCTGCTAATTGTTAGATGCGTCTCTATGTCCGTTCTCAGGGACCCAGGAATGCATCTGAAAAGCGGATGTTCATATGCGGGCAAGACGCCGTGTGCACATACCCTGAGACTGTCTGGTCTAACTGTCTTAAGAGTAAGACGCTATTGACCTGCCCCGATGTGTTTATAAACCTTATAACATTTTATTGATGCACAGTAATTAGTATTGTCACAGTGGGATAACAAGCATTGAAATTAAGGAAACTTCTAAGTGTCATTTCATTATTCTTATGGTATTTTGCTATATTTGAAAAATCTCTATCGATGCACTAAGCTGTGTGTTTTGTTTCTTTTAGGTAAAATAAAATATTCAGAAAGGGTTTATGAAGCCTGTATGGAAGCGTTTGATTGTCTTCCCTTAGCTGCACTTTTAAACCAACAATTTCTTTGTGTTCATGGTGGACTGTCTCCAGAAATACACACATTAGATGACATTAAAAGAGTGAGTACCTGCATAACTATTAACTGCTGTATTTTATCTTCATGAACTAATGCTTAAACGTTCACTTCCGAATAGTGACGCCCGTCTGTGGCACTGGCACGGGACCGCTCTAGCTGCCGATCAGCACAAGGTTAAATGCACACGGGATAGGTTTGCTGTGGATTTGTACAGTCTGCAACGGATCACAGTACCCGCTGTATAGATGCGAGTTTAAAAATCACATGGCAGGAATTGACCGGCAGTGCGGATTTTAAATTTACAGCATGTCCATTGCGGATTTACTGCACAGCTTAGCCAGGTGAATGCAGTGGAATTTAGATTTTTGCAGAAAGATTCCACAGCAGCTCTGTCCCGTGTACATCCGCCCTGAATGTTTTGTAGCATCAGAGAACCTTAGTACAAGAAAGAGAGAGGTTTACCTTTTGGAAGATCCTTCATCCCCCTGATTAATTAATCCCCTAATGCTCCATGTATTCTCATGTACTACTCATTCATTCAAAAAAATAACAGGTGATCACTACACATCTTGTTTGCAAGAATTAGTTTAAAAAAATAAAATACCAGAATTTCTGAAAAGCAATAAAGCGTGAGATCCAATATGGTATCAACGACATGGTTATAAAAAAAAATTAACCTATGTACTGTTCGATGGACTGAAAAGCAAAAATGTTGTGATTCTCAGATAACGTTGACATGCAAATATATTGTGTTGTGAAAATGAACTTTCACTATACAGTGGGGGGAAAAAAGTATGTGGTCAGCCACCAATTGTGCAAGTTCTCCCACTTAAAAAGATCAGAGAGGCTTGTAATTGACGACATAGGTAGACCTATAATGGTGCTATTCACCGTACCATAGAATTATTTTGGTTGAGTTCTGGAGACTGGCTAGGCCACTCCAGGACCTTGAACTGCCATATGACCTTCTCCCAATGCTCTTCTGGATCATCCAAATGCTCTCTAGCAAACTTCACGCGAGGCCCGGACATGTACTGGTTTAAGCAGGGGGACACGTCTGGCAGTGCAGGATCGGAGTCCCTGGCGGCGTAGTGTGTTACTTTGTTACGTTGGTCCCAGCTCTCTGCAGGTCATTAACTAGGTCTCCCCGTGTGGTTCACCCCGGGGTGAGATGATGTGTGGAGCCCCAGATGGAGGGAGAGTATCAGTGGTCTTTTATGTCTTCCATTTTCTAACTATTGCTCCCACAGTTGATTTCTTCACACCAAGCTGCTTGCCTATTGCAGATTCAGTCTTCCCACCCTGGTGCAGGGCTACAATTTTGTTTCTGGTGTCCATCGACAGCTCTTTGGTCTTCACCATAGTGGAGTTTGGAGTGTGACTGTTTGAGGTTGTGGACAGGTGTCTTTTATACTGATAACAAGTTCAAACAGGAGCCATTTCTACAGGTAATGAGTGGAGGACATAGGCGTCTGTGAGAGCCAGAAATCTTGCTTGTTTGTAGGTAACCAAATACTTATTTTCCACCATAATTTGCAAATAAATTCTTTCCAAATCAGACAATGTGATTTTCAGGCTTTGTTTTCTCATTTTGTCTCTCATATTTGAGATCTACCTATGATGTCAATTACAGACCTCTCTCTCATCTCTTTAAAAGGGTTGTCTCACTGCATGGATTCATCTCACCTAAGTCCTGTTTTCTTGGTTTCATTCTGAAGTCAGGGGCGTGTTTACTGGTTTCTACTAGGCTGCAATAGAAGCCAGGTCTGTAGCTATAGCAACCAGTGCTGACAGCCTATCAGGAGAGAGTAAACAGGTCTGTAGCTATACGGACTGAGGAGCTGATGCAGCCCATACAAGAGGGGATATCTAGGAATAGGTAGAATACTCTTAATGGACACATATTGCAAAGTGACTTGTTTTTGCAAGATCTTTAAAATAAAAGCAATCCTTGTAGTGAGACAACCCCTTTAAGTGGGAGAACTTGCACAATTGGTGGCTGACTAAATACTTTTTTTTCCCCCCCACTGTAAAAAAGAAAAGGGGTTCCCCTTTGGTGCTTTTGGGGTTTTGAAATTGCTCCCGTTTTGTCCCCCCTGAGTGTCCGATGTCGGTGGTAAACATGCTCTTGCTAATGAAATTGTTTGTTCCCCTTTCAAAAAAAAATTTTATGTCTTTAAAAAAGGGTTGTGCTAAGATTATTAAAGTTCAGTTCCAGAAGGAATAAGGACTGTGTTGTAACAATATTGCATTTTTTTGGGTTTTGTAGTTCCCCCAGGAAAAAAGAAACCTCCGGGCTTTTGGGCCCCATGGTGATTGTTGTGGTCAGACCCTTCAGAAGTTTTTTTTTTTTGGTTTAATGAAAAGTCAGGGGGAAACCCATTTTAGTCAAAACCCGGGGGTCTAGGGGGAAGGGGGGTTTTTAAATTTTAAAAAAAAAAAGGGGTGAGCCTTTTACATTACATCCAGACTCTGCAGCTTGGCCTGGCTATCATCTAGTTAATCCGAGTCTTCTTGTTCCAGTTACCCAGCTGTTTGTGAGTTTTTGTGATTTAACAACCTGATAAAAATTAAATCAGGCAAAATAAAACCCACAATTTGCTGGGTAAGCCACCGCTTTTTTTTCTCGACGGCAAAGGGTTTGTTTTTTGTTAGTTTTTTCTCATGTTTATTATTTTTTTTTTTTTTTTAACTGAAGCTATCAAATGTAAGAAAAATAAAACAACGGGGTTTCCTTCTTTAATAACGATATTTTCAGCTCCTAACTACTTAGATGTCTATAATAATAAAGGTATGCTTCTATATCTTGGCATTGATTTCAGTGATGTGTACACTTTTAAAATGTGCAAAATGACAACAAAAAGCAAGATATTTTCACCGACTCCCCTTTTTCCCCCGAAAATAAAACACCCCCGAAAATAAGACAGGGGTGCATTTTTTTTATGCAATTCAGAGTTTGCTGCTTATGCTGATGTTTGTGATGAATCACTACAGTATATTAATACTTGTTGATGTTTTGTTTAACAATAAATGTGAATTATTGTTCATAGAAATATAATATATCCCCTAAAAATAAGTCTTATCTCGTCTTTATTTTCTGCGAAACAGGGTACTAGTCATTCCTCACTTATTACCATCAGGGCTGTGGAGTCTGAGTTGTCATAAAATGGACCGACTCCCAAAATATATAATAAGTTGGTCCAGTTAGTTCGATGCAAAGAGCAAGAAGAATTGGGTCCGGCCAGTGCTACTGCTCCCTTATATCCTTCATCCTCATCACATGAAGAGTGTAATTGATGACATGGAGCAGGCAAAGATTCTGCTCCCATGGCAAACAGATTTCAGCAAAATGTTTCACCTGCTTTCAAAGAAGTAGAAGAGTTTAACCATTCATCAAAACTGACTGTGGCTGAGGCAATTCCTTTATACCCTGACATTGTTAGAGATGTTGCCCCTGTGGTTACCGCTTTGCCCCCAACCCAAGTTTAGTGTAAAGAGGCGTTCTCTAGCCTGGAAATCATGAGATCAGTATGTGAGGTCATCTATGCAGGATCTGATGGAGGCAATACTAATTCCGAAACAAATTCAGAGACTCCACAAATGTTCCTGCAGTGTTTTGCAGATTTACAATTTTTTTGTGTTCTAAAGTCATATCCAATAAATATATTTTACACTGACAAGCAAAATGGTAACAATTGTTTTGAACTTGTGACTTTCAGGCTCCATATGTCACCATCCACTACAGCTTTGTACATGAGGCTACTGTAATTTTATATACAGTCATCTTACCGATCTTATACATAAATTTTGACTTGCAAGTATTTAGCATCTGTTAGTTCTGCAGATTCTTTCCTATAACTGCATTGTTTACTGTTTTGCTCTAAAAATCAAAATTTTAATTTGTAGTATTTTGTTAGCATTTGGGAAATCCATCTTTGGTTTTCAATACTGCCTGAATCCTTCTGGGCTCTGGATCAGATTCAAGCACACCTTGACCAAAATCTGATCCCAGGTCTCTTCTACGCATTCCCAATGTTGGTGCAGACTGGACTTGGATATAAATACAGCTTTTTCTTCAACTCTACCCACAAGTGTTCAAAAGATCAAAACATTGTTACCTTTTTGCTTGTCAGTGTCTGTTCTACCTAAATAGCTTGATTATTGCATCATAAGGTGATAAACAGCCTGATGTTACCACTTGACTACAGTAAAGTTATCACTTAAACATGCGCCGTGTATGAGGGAGTCGGGAGTCGGAGGTTTGGGAAATTGAGTCGGAGTCGGGGCTTTGGCTTACCTACTCCACAGCCCTGGTTACAAGTCTAAACTAGTTGTTCTCCCAGATCCAGAATTCTGGACTTATCTAGTGGCATTTATTCCAAATAAAACTTTCTCTACTGCTGGCTTCTTGGTCAATTAGAAAAATCTTAATGAAATATTTTGATGGTTCTTTAAGGAGTTACTGTCTCTAATGATTTTCTCACTCCTATTACAGCTGCTGTATTAAAATATGAAAATAATGTGATGAATATCCGACAGTTCAACTGCTCACCACACCCGTACTGGCTGCCAAACTTTATGGATGTCTTCACTTGGTCCTTGCCATTTGTTGGTGAAAAAGGTAGATCACTGGTTTCTACATTTGAAATTACATAAGAATTTGTGTGGGATCTTAATCGGCCCTGAAATGTTTTTTCTATGCTTTAATAAAGGTACCATACACTGTGTGCACAATTACTAGGGAAGTGAGTATTGAGTATGAACATATCATGTTTATGCATATTTTCCAATTCAAAGCTGTATAAACTCGAATGCTTATTGGATGAAGGGAATCAGATAAGTATTTGTGTAATAAGGAAGACTATGGTCTAAAACAGAGGTCTGCAACATTGGCTCTCCAGCTGTTGGGAAACGACATCTCCCATCATGCCCACTGATATAGATTATATAAATTCATGGCGAGAGTTGTAGTTTCTCAACAGCTGGAGAGCTGACGTTGCAGACCCCTGGCCTAAAGAGATCAACGCCCTATATCAAGGTGTGCAGATTTGTTAAGCAGCTTTTTTTTCCGCTCAGGCTAAATCATCCAAAAAAGGGATTTTACGGGCTCTAAAAAAAAAATAAAAATTTTAACTTTTAGAGGGATGCAGCACTCAAGAAATTGGTAAGACATCAGAGCGTGATCACAGAACCATCAAATGTTTTGTAGAAAATAGTCAATAGGGTCACAAGAAACTTGTTAAGAAAAAAATGTCAATTATCTGCTGAAGATTTGTGACCAATTAATCACGATCAGGAACCAATTCTCCTATAGTGCTGTCATATTTCAGAAGTGCAACCTCCCTGGAAGAACAAGGTGTTTATTGCTCAGAGACAGAGCCAAGGTGAGGAGGAACCTCGACCACCACGGAATAAGACACAAGTAAAGGGTGTTCAGTGCTCAGAGACATAGCCAAGGTAAGGAGGAACCTCGACCACCACGGAACAAGACACAGAAGTACAAGGTGTTCAGTGCTCAGAGACATAGCCAAGGTGAGGAGGAACCTCGACCACCACGGAATAAGACACAAGTAAAGGGTGTTCAGTGCTCAGAGACATAGCCAAGGTAAGGAGGAACCTCGACCACCACGGAACAAGACACCGAAGTACAAGGTGTTTATTGCTCAGAGACATGGCCAAGGTAAGGAGGAACCTCAACCACCACTGAACAAGACACAGAAGTACAAGATGTTCAGTGCTCACAGACATAGCCAAGGTGAGGAGGAACCTCAACCACCACGGAATAAGACACAAGTAAAGGGTGTTCAGTGCTCAGTAGACATAGCAAGGTAAGGAGGAACCTCGACCCCCACGGAACAAGACCCCGAATTTACAAGGTGTTCAGTGCTCAGAAAACCATACCAAGGGAGGGGGAAACCCTCAAAACCACCCCGGAATAAAAAAAAGGGTAAGGGTGTTCAGTGCTCAAGACATACCAAAAAAGGAGGAACCTCGACCACCAGGGAAACCCCCAAGACCCCGAAGTACAAGGTGTTTATTGTCGAGACAGGGCCCAAAGGTAAGGGGAACCTCAACCACCACTGAACAAGACACAGAATCCCCAAAAAGTTAGTGCTCACAGACTTACCCGGGGGGGGGGAAGGAACATTTACCCCCACTGAACAAAACAATAGATAAAAATTCAAGGGGGGCCAAAAAACTTTTTGAAAAACTTTTTAAAAATTTTTAAGGGGATGATGAGAGGGTTTGATGGACAACATGGATGGGTCTGTGACTGGCCCAAAAAGGACACAAAACCCCTACTTCAACTCTGCCCCGCAAAGGGGGAAGGTGGGGTACTTTTTTTGGACAAAAAATTTTTAAAGGGAAAGGATTTTCCGGGGGCCTTTTCCCCGGTTGGGAGGAGGGGGGGAAGATAAAATTCCCAAAAACCCAAACCAAATTTTTAGAAGACACTTTTTAAGCAGTGGTGCTGGAAAAACAAATGCCTTAGGTGGAAGGCTTATGACTGTTCATGAAAAGAAAGCCGTCTGTTTTTGGTTGTAGTTTTTTTTTTTCATAAAAATGGGGAAATTTTTTGAAAAAATTTTGGGGGTTTTTTTTTTATTGATTTCCTTTAGCGGGATAAAAAAAAAAATTAAAATGCAAAAAAAATTTTTTCCTTTTTTTAAAATTTTTTGATAATTGCACATGGGTTCCCCGGGAAATTTAATGCACCCAAAGAAAAATTCCCTTTCCCAAAAAAGCCAAAACCTTACTTTCCCCCTTTTTAAAAATATTCATTTAAATGGGTTTAATAAACTTTGTAGTTTTTTTAATAAAAATTTTTAAATCCACTGAAATAAAACCCGGGAATTTGTGCACACAGTATTTGTCAGTTGGGGAGGGGGGGTTTTGCTTATCACTATACACCATGCCACGTTTTTCCTCTATTGCCTTCTTGACTTTCTACCTGTTAAAGGGGGTGTCTGTTTTTTTTATTTTTTTTTTTTTTTCCTTTTTTTTTTATTAATAGCACATTGCTCCCCATTAAAAATAAAAAATTTTAATTGCCTATCCCCTTACATCCTTTCCGCCTTAAAAAAACCGCCCCGCCTCTTGGCCTTCTTTTCTGCATCTTTCAGATCCTTTTTTAAAAAACTTTTAATAGTTTGTAAAAGGCCAAAAAAAGACAAGACGTCCATCCATTCGCCTGCTAGCAAGGGTGTTGATCCAGGGGAAGGGAAAAAACCCCCCAATGAGGTATAACCCAAATTGTCCTCATTTGGGGGGAAAAAATTCCCTTTCCCCTACCCAATCTGGCAATCAGAAAAACCCCTTTATCAATGACCCCTCCCCGGAACCTAGCAAATAACTATGTTATTCGCCCAGAAATGCATCAAAACCCATTTTTGAACCCCGTTTTTTGAACCCACCATGACAAGTCCCTCTGGCAGAGATTCCACACCCCTCACTGCTTTTACAGTAAAAAATCCCTTTCTAGTTTAGTAAAAAATTTCTTTCCCTAAAGACTAGGGGTCCCCCCTTGTTTAGATACAGCCTGGGGTATAAATAAAATCTTGGGGAAAAATCTCTATATGCCCTTTGATGTATTTAAAAAATTTATTCCCCCCAAACCCATCTTTTCTCTAAACTAAATAACCTAATCTTGCGACTTTCTGGGTAACGTAACCCCCACCCCTTTTTATTATTTTTTTTTGCCCCCTTGTACCTGTTCAAGCCTACAATGTCTTTCCTGTGCACTGGTGCCAAAACTGTATACAATATTCCATGTTGGTCAACCCATGCTTGTATAATGGGAGAATAATGTTTCACATGTGCCTCATTCCCTTTTAATACACCCCATACCCCTATTAGCCTTGGCAGTGCTGCTGACATGGCTGCTACAATTATTTACTGTCCCCGGCCCCCAACCCTTTCCCCAGTACTTTTACCCATTTTTTCCCATTTAACATGTAGTCAGTAAGGGTTTCTCTTCCCCAGTGCTTTAAACCTTGCTTTTATCTGTTTTAAAACCCTCTTTAAACCTTTTCCCTCCCCTTCCCCAACTTTCCAGATCCCTTTGTAATAACACATTATCCTCTATTGTGTTGATTACTTTACAGAGTTTTAAAACGTCTGCAAAGATCGATATTCATGTGTGACCCCTGTGAAGATCATTAAGAAAAAGTTAAAGGATAGGGCCCAATACTGACCCTTGGGTACCCCCCTATAACAGGGGTCCAGTCTGATATGTACCGTTTAAATTACTACCCTTTGTTTTTCTATCATAGCCATTGCTTTCCCCAGCACACCTTTTTTCCCTCCAAACACTCATTTTTTTTTACCAACCTTTTTTTTGGCACGTATCAAATGCTTTAGAAAAAAACTAGTATATGACATCCAGTGCCCCCCCCGATCCCGTTAGCAGACTTCCCATAGAACTGATGAGATTGTCTACCGGACCATCCTTCATGAACCCATGCTGGAACGGCGTTTTTAAAATTTATTTTCAGTGAGATACCCCCGGATGCAACTCAAAAACCTTTAAACATTTTTCCTACAAAAAGTCAAACTTACCGGCCCTTTTTTCCTGGGTCACTTTTTTACCCCTTTTTGAATATTGGCACCACATTGCTATGCGCCCAAACCTTTTGGGCATACCCCCCCTTATTGACATCCATAAAAATTAAGAATGGGGGCAAAACTATGACATCACTTAAAAACCCTTAGGGCACGTGGGGGGATGCCACTGGACCGGGGGTTTTTCTATTTTAATCTTCCCGAGGCGGGCTGCACTTCTTCCTGGGGTTTAAAAAGAAACTTTTTAAGTTGGGGTTTACCTCACCCCCTTTTTTCAACAGAACCATCCCCTCGGAAAAAACATGGAGAATAAAGATTTTTAAAAGGGTTTTCTTTTTTCTCTCGCCCTCAAATTCCTCCCTCATTTTTTCAAAGGGCCAAAAATTTTCTGTTTTTAATCTTTTTACTATTTTTTAAAAGTTAAAAAAAATTTTGGTTAGTTTTACTTTCTATAGGGGATAAGTCTTTGTCTCCAGCTTTTTTTGCCTTTTTTCTTTATTTTACACACTTTATTTTTTTCCCTATCTTCTTATGCCCTCTTCACTGCCTCTTTTTTAGTAGCTGAAAAGCTTTTTTTTTTTTTTTTTTATTTTCCCCTTTTTCCCCTGTTGATCCAATTGGGTTTTTCCGTTTCTAATTTTTTTTATTACCCTAAGGTATGACCTCTCAAGTGGTACCTAGGATGTTTTTAAAAATATCCCATTTATTAGTTTTGCCATATTTAAACACATTTTGCCCGTCAATCGGTTTAGGGCCTCCCTAAACAGAAAAAAATTAGCCTTTCCCAAATTCAGTGTTTTTTTTGGCTCCTTGACAAAAAACCCTATTTTAAGGATAAACGGGAAAGATTATATTTGGTCATTATTCCCCAGGTGCCCCTCAACCTGAACCTTTGTTAAATCTGTCAGGTCATTTTCAATATTTAAACAGAAGGGCCTTTCCTCTAGTCGGTTCTTTCACCATTTGGCAAAAGGGAATTATCATAGTTATTGACAAAAACCCGTTTTTCCCTTTTTGAGGCACGGTTTTAGATTCCCATTATTCGGGTATTTTTAAAGTCGCCCTAAAATAACCTCATTCTGATTAGCCGCCTCATCTTTTTACCTGAGGATACATCTTCCGGGGGTTCTTTTTATATTTGGGGCCCCTATACAGACCCCTATAAAATTTTTTTACTGTGTTCCACTAAAAGCACTGTTTGGGCTGCAACAGTCAAAAACCCATTTACACATGAATACCTGGAATGGTGAAAATTAAAAGGGCCCAGGATTGCAAAAGCCCATTTGGTTTCTCACTGACATCCTCGCCCCAGAGAAACCCTTTAAATTATTGTCACATATCAGATGCAACGAATGTGACAAAACAGGTCTCCTTGCTTGTAGTTTTGCTTGGCTAGATCTCCATTTGGTGCAGCAGCAGTTTGTCCAAGTTCTTGAAAGGATTTGGGTTCTCAAAAGTCCCGAATCCCATTAAAATTTATGAAGGAAAAATTCTGGATTTGTTTTCTGGTATCTGGAAAGCAACTTCAACAGCCAAATTGCATGGTGTCAATGTTAACCCCAAATTCCAACTTTAATCTCAACTATCCAACCCTAATTAAACCTCACCTTATTTTAGGTTAGGTTTAATCTCTTCCCCCCCCCCCCCCCCCACTTATTTTTCGCAAAAACTCGATTCAGGCTGACTTAAATCAAATCGCTGATATTCGGGTTTAATTAAACTGTGACCCAAATCTGAAGCGCAATGCTTCTTGCCTAGGTAAGGAACCAAAAAAATGTCAACCCAGAAAAATAGAATTTGAAAATTTATTGATATACTTTAACAACGCATGGTAGTAAATGGAAATAAATACACCCAATGAGACAGAAAAAAGTGGCTCCCAAACCCCAAATAAGTATACCAAAGTACATAGACATTATTGTATAACAGACGCATATAGGATAAAAAGTCAAATCATAGAAGTAAATGTTCCACACTTAGCCTATAGCAGTCTGAAATATAGGGTCAGGATCACACTACCCAAACACACATTTCGCAGTTGCGATTTGTCAAGGTAATGTCAAACAGTGTCAGATGTCACAGATATATAGGGGAAACTGTCCAATGACTACACTGAAATGGAAGATTGGCATCTATATGAACCAATGAGTAGATAACCTCGTGATTGAGCCGGTGTTGATTGGATAGGGTTGCTGTCAAAGAGAACCAGAAGTGCAATGATTACATATATACATAAATAAAACATACAAAAACGAAGTAATACAGCTTACTAGAACAAGACCAATAAAATAGACAATTCAATGTACATAGTGTCAGGATCAAGAGATATGTGAGGATTATAATGAAATATAGCAATGAAAAATACCAGTGTTAAATTATCACTAAATATTAACATAAGACCCTTAATCATTGATCCGTATTTTGACATAATGCAGAATGCATGTAAAAAATGCATATATAACAGTATATATAAAAAACACATAAAGTGTACAAGTGTGAATAGATATAATGAATTGAATAAGGAATGACCGGGTGTATAATGTTAATACACAGATTACAATGTGATAATAATGTAGAAATGAACAATTGTGCTGATATGATAGATACGTATGTGTGTGTGTGGTTGATGTGTGTGTGTGTGGTTAGTGTGTGTGTGTGTGTGTGTGGTTGTGCCATAATCTATTTTACATAATAAAACAAATGCAGAAATAATGTATATAATATGTACATATTAAACTACATGTACAAAAAAAAGAGGGTGGGGGGGGTGGGGGGATTGAGAAAATTAACAAGATGATAAAGGCTCCAAAACTCCGCACTCCTATAGGCTAAGTGTGGAACATTTGCATCTATGAATTGACTTTTTATCCAATATGCATCTGTTTATACAATAATGTCTATGTACTTTGGTATACTTATTTGGGGTTTGGGAGTCACTTTTTTCTGTCTCATTGGGTATATTTATTTCCATTTAATATCATGCATTTTTAATGTATATCAATAAATTTTCAAATTTTTTTTTGGGTGTTGACACATTTTTTGGTTCGCAGTGTCATAACATTTATTAGCGAGTTAGCGATATTTAGCCCTTTTTGTGTATTTGTAGGTTTATCTTATTGCCTAGTTAAGGATTACATGAAATGGTGGGCCTAGAGTGGTAAAGTGGAGCCACTCCATTTAGGCTGACTTCCACAGGTGGGATGTAGTTTTGCAAATAAAATGATCCAACCGAACACTAATCAAGAACAGCAGGCTCGTACATTCACTTAGAAGTCTTTGCAGAAAGGAAAATTATTTTATTTAATGACTGGAAGCTTTGGCTTAGAAAGGGAGGCGCTGTGTAGATGTCCAGGGAAGGAAGGAATTTGCAGGTGGATGTTGCTACTTCTTTCTTGATTACACGTGGGCCATTTTTGCTCTTTTTCAGAAGTAGCAGGTACTAATGCTTTTCACTTCCCACAAGTTCAGAGGCTAAATTGAGACAATGACCTCTTTATGCACCCTATTGTAAAAGGTACCTTAAGGCTTCTTGCACATAACCATACAGGCATAACCCTTTTTTCATTTTATAATACTCAGTTGAGGGTGTATGACCATTCAGAAACATGACTGATGTGTTGTAAGTGTATTAAGCAAACGTGTTAAGTGCTTCCTATGCTGCTTTAATCATGTACTTTTTTTTTCCCTCTTTCAATAGTAACAGAGATGCTTGTGAATGTTCTAAGTATTTGTTCGGATGACGAGTTAATGACTGAAGGAGAAGACCAGTTTGACGGTAGGAACTTTGTAATATTCCTAATTGTTCTGTTTATAGGGCCAATTTGGCCATGTGTTGCAAGTTCCCACAATATAAAGTTGTAACCATGAAACAAAAGTTAGCACCAAAACTGTTCTATTGGTGAACTTTTCTCAAATGATATGCTGTCCAGAATATTACCACATTGGGAGTGCGTGATCTGGGAATCCTTCACACTTCTTAAAGAATTATTCTTATCTTATAAGTAATGGTATCACAACGGTATCCCTTTATATTATGAGAGAAGCCTATTAGTCTGGCCCAAAAAATTAAACGCCGGGTAAAAGAAACGACCTGTCACATCATAGACACGAAAGGGTCCGCGTGTACTTCTAAAACACTCAGCGCATTGCAGCACGTACAGAACACGCCACAATATGAACATACCCTAATACTACAGACAGAGCAGAGGGTGCATTTATTTACTGCCAGACACACCTGTATAATAATGAAAAAACCTAAACAAAAAAATATATTTATTTAGGTTTTTTTTTTAATTATTATTTTCTTCTTCCTCGACAGCTCCATTCCTGACTTGGCACTGTACAGATACTTTGTCCTAGTCCTATTTACTTAAATGAGATATTGTTGCAGTTCTCTGCAGTTTCACAATGGCTGGTTGGGAATGGCACTACAAAGACGGGTACCAAAGGGACGTTAGGACCTTCTTCTAGTTACCCTTGGTACACCCAGTGGTCCAATCCCCACTGACCAGTGAGCTCTGGCACCACGTAGGGCTTGGCCATAATATTTCTTCAATGTGAAAACCTTAAAGGGGTTTTATCATTACACACTTTAGCAGACTTGAGCTGTTTCTATCTGTTACAGCTTCAAATCCAGGGCCGCGTCTCTTCTCTCAGTAGGTGTGTATCTCTTCCCAGCAGGTGTGTCTCCCCTCACTGAAGAGTTGTGACATCATCATTGTGTGTGAGCAGTGGAAGGGAGAGGATGTCACAGACCTCCTGCACTGGTTCTCCTGTCTGCAGAGCTGTCAGCTCCAGGCTGCACAAGCTCCTTGTAACCAGAACACCTGACTTGGTGTAAACAATTAAATGTACAGTTTGAACTGATGAAACAAATGCGATAAATGCACGTTGCCCCCCCTCTGTTATGAGGCAGGAGATAGAGGGGGATCAGATTGTATAAGGCTGTTATATGGGGGGAGAGCAGTGTATAAGGCTGTGTTATATGAGGGGAGAGTGAGTCTAGCAGCTAGAGACTCAGTAATTGCCCAAATCTTTTACATAGAACTATCAGTGGAGAGTCATCACAGAGCGAGGAGCTGAGACAGCCTCATTATACACACACAGTCATCGCAGGCAGCTCGTTTCACTTTCAATTTCCACAGCTCAGAGAGGAGTAAGCACAGAGTGCAGGCAGCCAATCACAGCACAGGGGGTGTGTCTGAACAGGCTGACTGACATATCAGTCAGCCAATCACAGAAAAGGGGGTGTGTCCAGTCCACCTACTGCAGAAATGGCTATAGATGCACAGATTAGCTCATATGTACTATTCTAAGTGATTTAGGTCATACAAACCAATAGCAAAAGTGCTTATTTTTACTTTCCCCATCATTACAGATATGATCTTTGTAGTGAGAAAAAACCTGTAAGTAGGTAAATGTAAGGATCCAAGCTCATGGAACTCCATCTGTGTAATCTTTTTGGTGGCACAATGGTTTGTGATTTGTTTTAAATCCTGTCACGTAGCACCTGTAGAAGTAACATGGTTTACTTTTTACTGATCCTTTTGTAATGGGTATAAATTAAAGCAACCTAAAACACGCTTTTCACTTTATTCCTCTTAAGAACCATTTCAACCGTTTAGTTTCTTGAATAGAAGCGTCTTCTACTTTTCTGCTTCTGGCCTTGCTGCTGAATGAAGGCTTTGGATTTCCTTTGGATGTCTTGATTTCTCATGCATAGGAAACATGGTAACAAAAAGGAAGGTTTATCCAGTGTTCCCCATGCTGTTATCCCAGAAGCCAAGTATCCAATCCGGCTAGAAATTGGCCGCCTTATGTTGTTTTCTATTGATCCTACAGGAATCTGCCTGCTTTCTAAAGTGAGCATGATTTTGTCCACCCCTGATGTATGGCTTTATATAGTAATGGAGATCAGTGTACTTCATTAGCAAGGCCAATAGCTGGAATAGTTGCAAAAGTGGACCCCTCTCCCTCCACCCAAAGCTAAGTTCACATCTGTGGCAGCAGTTTTTGGTTTCTCTGTTCTATCATGAGCGCAGAAAAGCTAAAGATGGTGTGCCCAATTCCCTGCATGATCGGACACCAATAGCACCTGATGAACCCCATTGACTTATAATGAAGTCCGGCAGGTGTGGTTGAGGTGTCGGTCATTTTGATGGGAAAAATAACACTTAATCCTGGGAGCTATTCTTCCTGTGAAAGATGATGAAATCTGTGAGCCACTGATGCGAACAGAGCCTTAACTGTACCTCTTTAAAAACAAAAAACAGTTGCTGCATTATAATAAAGAGGAAAAAGTGATACTTTCTAATTTGTTACATCCACAAATAGACCATGTTCTTACTGTGATTTTGGTTTTCTTGGTTCTTTGATAACTGACAGAATATTTTTTTTCCTCTCCAAAAATTCCAAATTCCACATGTATAATTTACTGGTTAAATGGGGTTTTCTAGGACTTAAAGAGGACCTATCACCTTCAGAGAAACCTCATGAAGTAACAAGAGACTAAAATACAAACACTTTCTCAAATAAGCTTCATTAGGAAAATCAAAGCATTTCACCTGTAATTGTGTTTTTTTAAAAAAAAAAAAAAAAAAAAAGCGACAGCTCTGAAGTTGGGCTAAGTCGGCACATGACAGCTTGATGGATCACTATGTTGACAGTTGTATCAAGTCCCCTGCCTCTGAGCTGGGAGAGCCCACTGTTCAGGGGGGAGCCTGTAAGTCTACATCATGTGCACACCAGCAGCAGTGTGATATAGATGCATGTGTTCTATTTAGGAAGAGGCTGAAGCAACAGGTAAACTCCGTCACACTATGTCCTCAGTGTGCTGTGCCTGTTGTACTCTATGTAGTGAGAGACTCAGATTACACTGTACAAGCATCTATGCCCTCAGCTCCCCCTGCACAGTTTGTATCCTCCAACAGAAGAAGTTTCTTCTGAGTTACAAAGTGAAAGTAAAACTTGTTCCCCTGTAAAAGTAAGGGAAACTCTCTGAATTGCTAATGACATGTATTTGAGAAAAAGTCTTAGTTCATCGACTATCGATTTTTGTGTGTTTGTGTGGAGGTGATAGGTGCTCTGGCAGAGTGGTGGTGGTCCAGCTCCTGGCTCCTTCCCCGATCAGATGACTGAAGGGGCTGCAGCCTCTTTATTGTTTACCAAGCATATTCTGTAGCGGCTGTGCCTGGTAGTGCAGTTCAGTCCTGTGAGCTGGGGTAAGATACAGTACCAAATACAGGTAATGAAAATGTGCAGGGATGTGCCTGTTAGTATGTGAAGAGTGCTGCAGCCCCTTGATCCAGCTGATTGGGGAGGGAGCTGGAAGTCAGACTGCACCAGACTGATAATGGTGGCCTGTCCTATGGCTGGACCATTACTGTTAAAAGTCCCAGAATAGCCCTGAAAGATGTTCTTTTTTTTTTTTCTTTTTTGCCATCAGTACTTTGTTCTTTTTTTTTTTTTTTGTTTGTGAGAATGTGATCGCTAGGATCCTCCTGTGTATCCGCTATAGTAGCTAGCTTAACAGCTAAACTTCGGATCACTGTATAAATCTATGTGCCCATAGTAAGAGTAGAATGATCTAGGGTTCATTTCGATGGGTATGTACAGCCAGAAAATAAATGGTGTACAACTAGAGTTTTTGTTTGGCGCAGCAGTGCAGCCATCCTCTGTCCAAGGCACCTCTCTGTCACTACAATATTGCCAGAACGTGGTAATGTATTACCAACCACAAAGGCCTGCTTGACTTGCTGTGCTGGAGTCTTATGCTTGTTCTACCACATTTCCTTATCTGCTTCATCATGGTTGTCCTGTTATCTGCATTGACCATGGTAATCTATTCAATAAGGACTTGCATAGTAACCATTTCATCCCAGCACAGAATTGCACACCGCTATGTCCTCATTTCCAAGCCGCCTATCTGTAGAGTTTGTATGCAGTCTGCCCTCTACTTTTCCATGTTCCAATAGTAGGCAAGTGATGCAGGCTGTCGAGATGTTTTCTAAAAAAAAAAACAAAAAAAAAAAACGCAATAGGTGCTTTTTTTTCTTGGTAAATATTATCCCGTGATCCGAAATCTTGTGCTGCTGATGGCATGTTAGATACTTAACCTTCTACTGTCTAGATATCTTTACTATATATAAAACCAAAACATTTCTCCACTTAACCCCACTGCTAAATTCTTGCAACACTTGTAACAGCACGTTAATGGCTCTGTGGCCATAAAGGGGTTAACCACCTGCAGAATACTTGTGCCGAGATCACCTATCAGTAGATTTATTGCCACCACTAACAAGAGTCCCAGAGTTGCTTTCCTCCTTTTTTCTGTCTTTTTTTCTTCCCTTTTTTTTTATTTTTTTTGTCCGTCCACCCTCATTCTTGCTGCTGCCAATTAAAATATCTTTTTTTTTTTTTTTTTTTTTAATTTGTCTCACTCACCTATTTCTCCATCGTTCACTTCCTTTTTTTCTGGACTCTCCATCTGAAGAACGACTCATATATGGCAATAGAAAAGGTACAGACCAGACAGAGCACCATTGTTTTGAAATATGACTTCCCAGTTTTTTTGAAGTTGCTACACGACACATTGTAATGATGTTACATGTCGGTTATTGAGTGTAGCATTTTTCGTTTCCTTTTCTTCCTTTGTTCTTTTTTTCTTTTATGATCGCTCACACTTTTTTACCGCGAGCATTTGGCTATAATTTTTCGTTTTGCATCGTCAGAAGTCATATTCCTAGACATCTGTCTTTCTGTGCATGGCATTTTCTCTCCCGTTTGTCTTTTCCATTCCTTCCATTCGTAGAGTCCGTCGTGTTTGTCCGTATCTAACGCTCCGTGTTGTTGGCCCTGCTTGACCTGGGGACATTTTCACTTGTGTGTTTCTGCTTCATGATCTTAGTACTTGCTGTTTTTTTTTCTTTTTCCTCTTACATTTCTGCATGTGATGTGTTTTTCAAACTCACTTTATTTAGATTGTTGTATGTGAGGTTTTGGGGAGGGAGACTGGATGTGTTGCCGCAATGCTAGTCCGTGGCCAGGTTGCTATCTGTGTCAAAGAATTTGTTTCGAGCCTCCATCACAGAGGTGGTATCGGATTGGTTTCATCATGGACACTAACGGCACTGCAGTTAATTGGGTCTGTCATAATGTCCGTCATTTTAATGGGAAAAATAGCAATGTATGCCGCACTATTTTTTCCTCCCTATGGAATCTGCAGTGGAGGCTCTGAACAGAACCACTGACACCGATGTGAACCTGGCCTAAGATGAGTAATATAATTGCATTTTTACAGTATGTTTCTAATTCATGTAGACACCTACAGCAAAATGCATCATTTATCTGGTTACATTTTCTTTATTTTTTCCCCCTATTCCAGTATTTAATAAGACCTAGGCATTCTTAAGTTGCAAGTTTCTAAAGGGGCTGTCCAGTTTATTTTTAGCTTACTGCTGCTCATTGAACACAAAATGGTAAAAAAAAAAACCTTGTACTTGCCTCCTCTTACCTTGGGTTCAGCACTGCTCTGTCCTCGCTTTCTGTTGCTTTTTTTTTTCTTTCCCTTTACGGTCTTGATTGCAACGTGATATCACCGCTGCACTCGCTGATTGGCTGACATCACCATTGGAGCGCTTGCTCCTAAGCAGTAATGTCTGTCAATGGCATGTGACCACTGCAGCCAATCGGGTGATGTCCCATTGGAATTAAGACCAGTGAAGAATAAGGACGGTGCAGTTCTAGATCTGAGGAGAGGCGGGTAGAAATCTCTGGTTTCTGTTAATTTTTCATTGGGTAGCAATATGTTAAAAAAGAAAATAATTTTAACTGGACATCCATTGTAATGCAACTAAAGCAGGAATGAAGTATAAGGTGGTATATGTGTCTGAAATATGGACCACTTGGGGCTCCCATACAAAACATGGACATACCAGGTTAAGCACTTAGCAGGGTTTTTCTTGGTGGCATCTGAGCAATTTGCAAATAGCCCTTTGCTAAAGAAATATTCCTAATTCGGATTTTCATGGCATATCCGATTTGGTGGCAATGATGGATAAAAAAAAAAGATATAATATGACTGGTTAAGACTGTTTTTTTTGGAGACTCGTAAAACTGGTAATGTACATTTCACAAAACGGAGTTAACTTTTATCATTTAATCAGTTATTTTTTAATTTTTTTTTACTAGAAGATAATTAGCACTCTGTGTTGTTCCTCTGTAAGGCTCCATCCACACAATGAGTATTTCAAGTCAGGATCCACCTGGATTCCAACTTGAAATACTCATCTAAAACCGAGAGTAAATCGTTCCCATTAACATTGATAGAAAATACTTGTGTTCATACAACGCGCATTTTTAGCAGTCGGTTTTTAAAAGTCAAAAAACTTAGAAATTGTTCATTCTTACATAGTATTTCACATATAAAATGTACTATTGAGGTCAATGGGGAGGACTAAAAACCTTGTGATAAAAACACGTCTAAAACGTTTGTCATCTAAAACATCGCTGAGATGAATGGGACTTGTTTTCTGACTGTAAATTTGCCTGAAAAAAACCAAAATGAAATCCACATGAAATATTAATTAAAAACCGCTTCATCCGACGCAGTCTCCAACAGTAGAATCCGGCGAGAAAATTTTACTCGTTGTCTGGATAAACCCTTATTGTTTCTGGAATTGTATGAACAAATTGACAACTGGTTGTTACCATTCTTGCTATGCAGGACTGTCCGTACTGGTTAGGACAGCGGGAGACTGGATAGCAGCATGCCCCATTAATTAATGAAATTAAAATATAAAGAATTTTATAGGAGCAGAGGAGAACATTGCTTAAAGGGACACTACCAACTTTTTTTTATTCTTCACACTGTGACAATTCTTCACAATATTGACAATATTTTAATTTCCCCTTGGTACATGACTCCCTGCTTTGTTTCCGTCTTCCCTTCTGTGAGCTCTGATAGCATAGCAGTGAGGATTGCTTGATGGTTCTTTCCAGGCTGACTATGGCATTTTAAGGTCCTGCTGATAACACTTACACTTCTAAGTGTGAAGAAAGCTAGAAACTCCCCAGTGCAGAAAAAGATTAACTTAGTATCCTTTCAAGTATTGCTCTTGCCATTAACCTTCGGTCTAGTCTAATCTTTTTTTAGACCTGTTCAGAGAACAATAACGCAATCATTATGTCATTAGCTACTATTTGTAAGGAGACTACATGCAGATGAGGAGCAGCTACAGTAAACTGAGGCTAGTCTGCCCTGCTTTTCAGGAGTTGTATCTCTTTACTGTCACAGCTAGAAAAGGACAATATTTTTGTGTGGGTTTTTTTTTTTTTTTTTTTTTTTATTAATTGCATGGGGCATTCAAAATAAAAATAAAATAGCTGTCAAAATTCCAAAAAAGAAAAAAAATTCCAGGAATGTTGGTTTTAACAAAAGTACCCTTTTATGGTGGTAGTGTCCCTTTTAAATCCATTTTTATGTTTGGAGGCCTTTGCTTGGAGAGTTTTTCTGTCCCCACATGACTGAATACAAGTCTTGTCCAGTCCGCATGTGCTCATAATCTTAAATAGAAAGTTTAAAACACAGGTTAATTTTCATCAGATTCATCAGATTATCACTTTTTTCCTGAAACAGAATTTTTCTCTCAATATGTAGTGCTTCTGGTGAAATCTGTCTACCACATTTCTGTTTTTCACCAGTTTAGGACTAACAGTGTCTAGTACGGAGACATGAGGCCTCTTTTTGCTGATCTACTGACAAATTTACTGCTTCTAAGAAAGGATAAGGGTCGCTCTGAGCATAGTTTCTTGTAAAAATCTGCACCAGCAATGGTTACCCACAGTTTAAGGGCTTATTCACACAACGTTTTTGATCCTTTTTACGGATCCGTTTTTGAGAAGTGAAAAGCGCATCCGGAAAGCTGATCCGAAAAACGCAAGACTTGATACTTTATTTAGATCCGTATTGTATGCTTTTTCACTTGTGTTTTAGGGCTCCGCTTTCCGGATAAGTTTTGAGAAGGAAAAAAAATATCTCTCTCCCCGTCCGTCCAGCCGCCGCCCCTCACCGCCGATGCCCCGTCCGGCCACCAACTGCACTTTTCGCATCCGCTTTCAGGATGCAAAGCGCAGCTGATACGTACCCAGAGTGTGGAGCGCTTTTGGACAAGTGCCAAAAGCGGACTCCATTATCTCCTATGGGCTTTCACTTGCGTAAACCGCAAGAAGAATTGACATGTCAATTATTAAAGCGGATGCGAGAAGCGCAGGAGAGCTCTCAAAGGCGCATTGGCGATCTCCCGTGAGAACAGCGATGCGCTTCTGCCATTGAACGCAATGTTAATCACACTGACAATTGTTAGATCTGTTTTGCGGATCCATAAAACGGATCACAAAAACGTCGTGTGAACAAGCCCTAAAAGGTGCTAGAAATATGTTGCCCATGCAGTCTGGCCTGAATGGATGGAAGTCAGAAATCACCAAATCTAGTAATGTCACTGGGTGCAATTTTTTTAATTTTTTTTTGCACATTGGAATTCAGTCACATAACTGCATTATATGCACTTTCTTGTCCGTCTTCCACACTGCTGCCATATGCCACTCGGCAGTAAGGCTATGTCTGCACAGCACTGGGTTTTGGTCGGGTTTTCGGCGGATTCAGTATTGTGTAGCCCTCAATATAAAATCTGTGCTAGTCTACCATCAGATCAGATTTTTACCATGAGAGTTCTGCCGAAACTAACGTAGGTGGAATAAGAATATTGTAAAACAGCGAACGTCGCGATTCTGTAGCCCCAATGTACGGCTGCGGATGAGGGAACAAAACGCGCTGAAAAAGCGCGGTGCAGTATGACCCAGCAATGTGAAAATGGCGTCGGATTTTGAATGGCAGTTTCACATTGCTCTGTAGACATAGCTTAAAGGTATATTAACACGGCTGATTTGGACGCTGATTTTTTAGCATCAAAACCTCGCCTGAAAAGCACCTTTTCAGATGAAGTTTTCAACACTGTTTTCACCCATTCAAATTAATAGCCCGGCCAAAAACACAACGAGGAGTTGGATGCTGTTTTGAAGCTCTCCATTGATTGCTATGGGGATTTTCAGTGTTCAAAACGCTTCAAGAGATGACATGACATGGAAAAACGTTGTGTGTGAACTGCAACGCTGTTTTATAGGAATCAATGAAAATGAACTGGTGGAGACTTTTGATGCTGGTTTGGGAGCAGAAATGTTCTGAAAACATCAAAATCAGCCGCGTGAACTTACCCTAAGGATGCGTTTGCATGGCAAAGACCAAATACTGCTTTGATTTTCCAACTGGCATATGGTCTTTTTTTTTGGTAGCGTGACGGATTTTGTCTGCGGTTTGCGGATTCAAGCCATTCCCCCTTCAAAAACTGGGAGGAAGAATGAACATGTTCTAAGTTTTTCGGACCGCCGGCAGTGTGAAAAACCGTCCAGCAGAAGATCTGTGCAGTGAAGTCTACGGAGGAGCGTTGCTTGTCGGTTTTCAGATGGTAAAACCGCAAACCATCTGAAAAACGGACAAATAACATGGGACGAGCCCTAAAGGTTCAAACTCTATTGCCATACCACCAACATCCGCTTCTGACGTCGAGGGCCAACAGAATAAAAAAAGGAGGCATTCATTTCGGAGTGACCCTTGAACATACGCAATCCAATGGAACAAGCTATTTTACCACATTCAAGCCAAAGAAAATTTTGCATGTCACCATTTACAATTTAAGGCATATACAGGTACAGCAAGGGCCCAAACCTTGTGTGACTGCTATAACGCGCAGCTTGTGCAGAGCTGTGATGCAGCCCTCCAAATAACCCTTTTTATAATCCTAGATTGCACATGCATTCATTGTACAAATGATTGTGAAGCAGTTCAGTTCCTTTTCTTTCCTTTTTCTACTGTTATATGATTTTTTTTGATCCTTATACAAGTATGTGGTCCCATCTACAATTGTGTTTGTACACCTCAGAATGGGTTAGTAGAATAGGATGAGAACATGGGGTTAATAAGTCGCTTTTTTGCCACCACATGATAGCTCATAGTTGTATGTTCCGTGTAGTCCTCTTCACATACATTTCTGTGCTTCTCAAGGATCATGCAATGTTTTACACCCCAGCCTTGTTTTCTGATTTCTTACATATTCACATTTACAAATCTCCAACAGGCTCTTAACAGCAAGAAGGGGATCTCCCAATACAGTTGGGCAGTCTTTTTTGCTCTGGTTTGTTTTCTATCTTGCTTTTATGGGTGTACTTAACCAAAACAGTCAGAAGTTTGTGAAAGCAAACTTTAAAATGCGTGTGCTGGTGTGTCGCAATTTGTGCAAGATTTTTTTTTGTAAGATTCTGAGAAATTGTCTATTCCTGAGCTTGAGATTCTTCTTATCCATTGAAAGTAGGTACAGCTGCAGCTCGTAAAGAAATCATCAGGAACAAAATCCGGGCAATTGGGAAGATGGCAAGAGTCTTTTCTGTGCTCAGGTAAGTAGGATTGTGTTTACATTATCAATATTATTGGAAATCGTCAAATACATAAATTTTGGTTATTTTTGACCTTTATCGCTTCTTGTGGCCTTGGCCCATCAGATGTCACACACAAAGCCTTAGGGCATGTTCACACGGCGTTGTTGGATCCGAAAATCGCATCCAAAAACACAGCGGCTATTGGATCCAACATGCAGCTGCGTGTTGGGTGCAGCAGGATCGCACCTTAAAATAGGGCTCCTGCTTTGTCTTTCAGACCAAGAATTAACATGTCAATTCTTTTAATGGATATGAAAGACACAATGTAACACGCATCAGTGATCACTCGTGTGAACGCCGATACGTGCTTTACATTGCGACCAGTATAAAATCACACTACTCGTTGCTAGATGAGTGTTGGGGTCCGTCTAGACGAACCAAAAACGCATCCAAAACGTATGTTCACACGCCGTGTGATCATACCCTTAGGGGCCGTTCACACGGCACAGGACAAATACCGGCCGGTTTGCCGGCCTGTATTTGTCCTGTTTTGCGGCCGTCCTCACGGCCGCGGGGGGGACGGCTTTTCTCCGCGATGAGTGGAGAACAGCCCTCCCCCCTCCCATAGACATGCACAGATTCCGTCCGGAAACCGGACGGAAGATTGTGCATGTTCAATGTTTTGCCGCCGGTCCGCCGGCGACAAAACAGGTCGGGCGGAAAAACCCGTGCAGTGGGGACTGCTGCACGGGTTTTTCCATAGAGCACAATTGTGCTCATTTTCGGCGGTTTTTCAGGTGGTCTGAAAAACCGCAAACCGCCTGAAAAACCGTCCGAAAACCCGTGCCGCGTGGACATGCCCTTACAGTTAAATAATTTAAATGGTTTAATTAAACAGCATCCGTTAAAAAAAGTAACATATTCACAAATCACATGTCCCCTCCATAAGAGCAAAAGTGAAAAAAAGTCGAACAATACTACCCAGTCCCTGACACATACTGGATTTCACACCATATTTTGTAATGTATGTATGCCAGAAAACTATTATAAAAACATCACTCTGTCTCCCTGGATGAGTTTTTAGGGCGCATCCCCACGGCACAGGACAAATACCGGCCGGGATTTGTGCTGTTTTGCGCCCGTCCCCATGGCCGCAGGGGGGGGGGGGCGGCTTTTATCCGCAATGGGCGGAAAAGAGCCCGCTCCCCTCCCCTTGAGAAGCACAGATTCCGTCCGAAAACCGGACGGAAGATGGTGCTTGCTCAATGTTTTACCGCCGGCGCCAAAACCGCCAGGCGGAAGACCCGTGTAGTTGGGACTGCTGCACAGGTTTTCCATAGAGCACAATTGTGTTCATTTTCGGACGGTTTTTCAGGCGGGCTGAAAAACCGTCCGAAAACCCGTGCAGTTGGGGACATGCCCTTAAAGTTTGCTCATGTGTTTTCTTAATTTTTAGACTATATTCTACAAATGTAGTATCTAACAGTAACAACCAACAAAAACGGTCAGCAACTTGTTCAGTTATTCAGCTTAGGTTTAAAACATGACTGATTAAAAAATCAAAAACAAAAATATTGTCGCGGGGTGATGCCAAAACCTCAGTCATGTTTCAAGGCTGTTTAAAAAGGAATTCTCACCATCCTATTTCACAAAGCCTCAGACAGCTTTATACTCACAATTCCTGAGAATGGGTCTATAGCAGTGATTGACTTAATAGCCGTTCCTGTTATGTATATGTAGGTCTCAGAGTCAAGAGGTGGCGTTAAACTTAGTCTCACCTCAACGTCCACCAACGCGCCCCTTTATTTTCCAGCAGTGTTTATCCTAGTTGGGCCAAGAGAGGTTTTAGATGGATGGTTTGAGAGGAATTGGACAAAAAACTCACTGAAATCCAAATCCTAAAAACGTTCACAAAACTGATTTTTGTGTCCACTGCCTGTCAAAAGCTGCTGAAAAAGCATCTGTTTTTTGGCGCGTTCTTTTTACGCAGAAATGCAAAGCATTATAATTGCTATGGTTTTTTGAAGAAAAAAAAAGCAAAAAACGTCCGCCGATTTACATAGGCTTCAATAGTAAATTTTCTGCCCTGCTCAATCATTATTTGCAACATCTTTGAAAAAGCGACCATCAAATAAAACAACAGAAAAAAGACGATCAGTGGAGGCAACAGGACGTGTTTACTATACAAGTCTATGGGAACTGTTTTCAGTCGGTTTTTTTCAGCGTTTTTAGAAAACGAAAAACACTGAAAAAACTGACGTTTTTGTGAGCATTGGAGACAGAGCCTAAGAAGAATGAAGAGCAAATAACCTAAAACCACTACCATAATGAAGAGCCACCTATTCACAGACAAAGTTACTGACTTGGCTTAGGGTACGTTCACACAACGTTTTTTGATGCTTTTTTGGGGCCGGATTAGGCGCATAATAAACCCCCAAAAAGCGTACAAAACTACAGTAAAACTGCCATTTAATTTTTCTCCGTAAAATCTGTCATTGTTCGGACGACTCTGATTTTACTTAAGTATTTTTGGTGCGTACTGTAAGCTTCAACAAAGAATTGACATGTACGCGGACAACACTATAATATAGGAGGCAGATAATCTACCTTGGACACTGTCGTTTCCTCATCAGAATTGGTGAGGACACAACACTTTTTTTTCCGCTGACACTTTCAGCTCCAAAAACAGTCGTGTGAACCTAGCCTAAAGTTCCCAGCCTTGTTTCTAGGCTCTTTAGTGGGTTGAGTGTTCGGGCATGGTCACACGGCTGAATGCTGGCGAATAGCGGCGCGTACTTCTAAAGCGCTCTGTGCTGGCCCCCATTCACTTCTTTCTCCTGGCGCATACTGTGTGCCGAGGAAAACAGCAGGTAATCGTAGCTCTCACTGAGAGTTATTACCTTATATGTGAGGCGTACTTCAGACATAGTGCATCGTAATCAGGGCTGTGGAGTCGGCAAGCCGAAGCCCCAACTTCGACTCCTCAAATTCCCAAACCTCCAACTCCTGACTCCCTCATAAAGGGCGCATGTTTAAGTGATAACTTTACTGTCGTAAAATGGTAACATCAGACTGTTTATCACCTTATGATACAATAATCAAGCTATTTAGGTAGAACAGACACTGACAAGCAAAAGGGTAACATTGTTTTGATCTATTGAACACTTTTGGGTAGAGTTGAAGAAAAGTGTATTTGTATCCAAGTCCAGTCTGCACCAAAATTGGGAATGTGTAGAAGAGACCTGGGATCAGTTTTTTGGTAAGATGTGCTTTAATCTGATCCAGAGCCCAGAAGGATTCAGGCAGAGCTGAAAACCAAAAGGTGGATTTCCCAAATACTAACAAAATAATAAAAATTAACATTGAGATTTTTAGGAGCAAAACGGTAACAATGCAGTTGCATATGCTAAATACTTGCAAGTCAAATTTATGTATAAGATAGGTAAGATGACTATATAAAATTACAGTAGCCTCTGTACAAAGCTGTAGTGGATGGTGAAATATGAAGCCTGAAAGTCACAAGTTCAAAATTTTTACCATTTTTGCTTTCAGTGTAAAATATATTTATTGATAGGAATTAGAACACAAAAAAAGTTGTAAATATCCCAAAACCCTGCAGGAACATTTGTGGCGTCTCTGAATTTTTTTCTGAGAAATAGTAGGGCCTCGATCAGATCCTGATACATGACCTCACATTGATTCATTATTTCCAGGCTAGAGAACGGCCTCTTTTACACTAACTTGGGTTGGGGGAAAGGGTGAGCACGGGGGCAACATCTCTAACAATGTCAGGGTATAAAGGAATTGCCTCAGCCTCAGCAGTTTTGATGAATGGTTAAAACTCTTCTACTTCTTTGAAAGCGGTATAAAAATTTTGCTAAAATTGTTTCCCCTGGGAGCGGAATCTTTTCCCCTGGGCAGCGCTTTGCCTGCTCCATGTCATCAATTAATCTCATGTGATAGGCTGAAGATATGGGAGCATTTAGCACGGCCGGACCAACTCCTCTTGCTCTTTGCATCGAACAAAACTGGACCAACTTATTATATATTTTGGGAGTCGAGTTGGTCCATTTTATGACGACTCAGACTCCTGCAAAATAGGCTCCGACACCGACTCCACAGCCCTGACGTGATTACGGCCCGCAAATACGCCATGTGAAACTTCTCTTACTGTAAAGGAAGCCGCTATCAATCAAACCTAGTGCTCTCCCTGACAGCTTATTAGCATACCTGGATTTTCCAGGGAGCTTTGTATGGTCTATAGGTCTCCCCACACATTTATGGTGCTATCCTCGTGCAGAAACTTTGCCCCTCTAGTATTGGTGACCAGAAATTTGTCCTAACCCCCAGCCATCCAAAAGAGGCATCTTTTTCCCCTTCTTTCGCTTTTCCTCTTAAGCGGTTTAAAATAAACAATTAACTTAATGCTTGCTATTGCTTGTAATTGTGTTGGTATAGCACGATAGCCATGTATATAACCACATGCAATATGCTTCAGCTGCATGATTTTACTAAAAGGATGATATTCTTGTGACTCTCTCATATGTTTTAATTTATTTAAGTTAAAAGATCAATAGAACTAGAGCTAAGTAATCATCAAACTGTTTTCTGGGAACAGCTAACCCCCAACATTGATATATTTTTCCTTGGTTACTTACCTTGGAATGTGTTGGGATTGGAGCTTGTGTGGACATCGTGGGAATACTCTAGACGGCACTCCGCTGCCTCTTATAGCCGCACTGTAGGCGCTGACCGGATTCTTTAGCAGCCATGCCGCTCATGGGTGGGTACCATGTTCAGGATTGCATCCCGGTTATGAATTGGAGCACATCCTGACATCTTGCTCTGCATGCTCACTCTTTTGAATCTTTTATTTGTCTTTATTTCATACATTTGGACTGTAAGTCTTAACCTTCCTCTCTTACTGTGTTGTGTGACTCTTTATTCAGATTACTTGGCACAAATCTATGCAGTTCTTTCCCAGATGGATTACCATTTAATGTAAGATAAGCACTACATATTGAGAAATACAGCATTACCTACGTGAAAACACAAGTGTTGTACCCATCAGCGTTGCAGTCACAAAGACTAGGGAATAAGTTATCTTGTTACTGTAGTGGGTAGCGTTATATAAATCCATATTTTTCTCCTCTGTAGCTTACTTAAAGAGAACCTATTAGGGGATTTATGCTGGGCCTATCTAGGGATATGATAGAGGAGGAGCTGAGTCTGATATACAGGGTTATATGATTTAAAGGGGGAGCTGGCTCTGTGATATATAGGGTTATATAGATAAGGAGAGAAGCTGAGCTCTGTGTATAGGGTTAAAATTAGAGGAGAGAAGCTGAGCTCTGTGATATATAGGGTTTATGATATAGGAAAGAAGCTGAGCTCTGTGATATATGGGTTATATGATAGAGAAAAGAAGCTTTAGCTCTGTGATTATAGGGTTTATGATATAGGAGAGAAGTGAGCTCTGATGTATAGGGGTTTTATAATAGAGGGCTGAGATCTGTGATATATAGGGTTATATGATATAGGAGAGAAGCTGAGATCTGTGATATATAGGGTTTTATGATAGAGTATAGAAGCTGAGCTCTGTGATATATAGGGTTATATGATAGTGGAGATAAATGGGGGTAAGCCATACTTTCTCTTTTAGGATTTTTTTCTGCTTTTTACTTAGACCTGCTTTTAATTGTATAAATCTATATACCACAGAGCTCAACTTCCTTCCTTCTGTCATATCCTGCTCTTCGTATGGGCAGTAAAAATCACCAGGTTTTCTTTAATGGAAATGTTTAGCCTCTTACTGACAAGTGACATATGGATACGTAATCATGCCAGTTAGGAGCTATTGAATGGGCTTACGCTGAGTCCTCTCCATAGGCGCCGGGTGTCGACTAATTATTTTAGCTGACCCCAGCCGTTAACAGCCCCCTCGGAACCCTGGTGTTAAGTATTCAGACCTTGCAGTGATCGCACTTGGCCACCACTCAAATCCAAGAGTGGAGAAACCAAGAAATGATTGGTCTCAGAAAATGGGGCTTCAGAGTAAATTTAAGAAAGGGAGAATGTTTTTATTTTTTTCAAAAGTACTAAAATAAAACAGTATCCCTGCAATCATATCCACCTGCAGAATACTGATAACCCATTATGTATACTGAAGAGTGAACGCCTTAAAAACAAAACGCAAGTACATTTTTTCCCCAAATTTCACCCCACTGATTTTATTTTCTGGTCCCTAGTACATTCTATGGTACATTTAATGGCACCATTAAAAAGTACATCTTGTCCTGCAAAATAAACAAGCCCTCATATGTCTATGTAGATGTGGAAGACGAGGAGGAAATACATTTAGAGCCCAAAAAAATAAGACCAGCTTTTGTTAAGGGGTTAAAGCTATAGTTGTGTATTTTTGCCATGTTTCCTGTGGTCGGCCATATTCTTTCCACTAGTGTCTGTATAGACCGTACATAAGGCAGGGTGCATCATATCTGGTACAATTAACATTGGTCAGTCTATGGAGATATCGTCTAGATTTATAGTCTCATCAAATAGCAGAGACAGGAGAGGCATGGAGATCCTGACATAAGTTTATGATGGTATCATTCTGCCTTGTCTAGGCTTCCTATACAGCAGTCATAGCCCTTTCTGTAATGGATCAGATGCCTTTCACAATCTATACATAAAAATTAACACGTGAGCTGCAGAAGATGGGAAAATCTCAATTTATTACTGTTCCACTGTGAAAACTGCACGTTAAGATTTTTTTTTTTTTATGCATGGATAATCACATACCTAAAAAAAATACTTCAAATAGTCAACAGTACTTTTATGATAGTACATTTCCTTTAAGCTGGCCATGTTCTTCCGACAACCACCAACGTGGTAATGTGCATGCTCAAACTAGGCAAGCATGCATATGTATAGATATAGTACAAGAGGGCCAAATCAGTTCATTCCTGCTCAGTGTATGCGCTCAGAGGCCACATAAAATGACATGACGGGCAAGGCTCAACCTGCAGGCCTGGAGTTTGATGCATGTGACATAGGGAGAGGTGATGCATGTTGGCCAGACACCTATGGCAACACATCTCTAATGTAATGTATTGCAAATTTTCCCCTAGACTTTAGGAGTTGGGTGACAGGTTGGTTTATTATGAAATTTCACCTGGGGAAATCTGTAGAATTTGCAAATAGTTATGTAATGTGTTCAGAGAGCTTAACCCAGAGCTCTTGACTTGCAGCACATATGCAGACAAATTACAGACATATATTAGGTATACAGCTTTGTAAAGCGCTTTATCTCTCATGAGTACAACATAGGCTCTTTTACGCCTCTATTTTGGCTTCCATTTATAACAGAAGCCACAGTGCTCTCCTGTGTCTGTTCTCCGACAGACCCTTTGACTTTTAATGGGCTCACTTTTCTGTTCCACTGAGGTGTCCATTGTTTTTTCAAAAATTATGGAATATATGGAGCCTCTGCTGCTGATGGGAACGGAGTCTTGTGGATACATTGGGTGACATGTATGAACGTTGGCGCTGACGGGCCAGTTCTAAATCGCTGTAAGGCAGTGTAGAATGCAGCAGAATGCATGAACCTGATCTCCTACAACAAGTCTGGCTCAGGCACCACCTTTACCCTGGTCTGGCTGTTCTTCTGCAGGCCATACATACAGGCAAGTGAAAGAGCCAATACCACAAGTCTGGCTCAGGCACCACCTTTACCCTGGTCTGGCTGTTCTTCTGCAGGTCATACATACAGACGCAGTGTAGAGCCAATACCACAAGTCTGGCTCAGGCACCACCTTTACACTGGTCTGGCTGTTCTAACTGTTCTGCACCTAGATTTGGTGTCAAACATTCATAAATGTGTCTATTTCTATGAATGTGGTGCGACGCCCCAAGAACTCCCCTAATCTTTGGTGCATTAAAAAGTATTGCGCAGGTGCTTATCGCGCCAAAGTTTGGAGTGCGACTGTTCATACATCTATAGAACAGGGCTACTACAGCTTTTTGACGCCAGGTAACTGGCGCAGCCCCATTCTTATATGTCGTCCAATAGGTTTATGGGAAAAGCTGGGGGGCTCGCCATACAGGATAATTGGTAGTCTTATGGGTTGGTTATTAGAAAGGGCCTGAAGAGCCCTCCGCTGAGTGACCATCATAATGGAATCTATGCCTTGCATACCACCCTGGTATGTCGGCACAGTCCAGATTTGTAGTTGTCAAATTTGTTGTGGGTTTGGAAGATAATCCATAACAGTAATTGTAGGCAACGGTGAGCAACCTCTGGTTTGTAAAATCCATGGTCCATTCATGATTCTGCCTAGATTCTATTTCAGGAGCTTGTGAATGGGTAGCCTTCATGTAGGCCACACGTTCACCATGGATGCAGGTTGTCAGGAGCCACCTGGGAGCATGTAAAGGAAATAACTTCCTGTCGCACAAAACGAATGTCCTGTACGTGTTTCCAGGTGACTTACGACAACCAGGATCTAAGGGCCACATGTATAAAAACTGCATGGGTCTAAAACTCACTTTTTTGCCCATAGTAACTTATGGGCAACAAAGTGAGTTTTAGACCTAAACAGTTTTTATACATGTGGCCCTAAGTATAGACCTGAGTAAACATCTTCATGGATCTTTGGAATGATTGGCACCAGGTAAGTATATCTTTGGGGTGTATGTGGCTGCTTCTTTCTACGGAAAATTCCCCTCAACCCACCTGCTCTTCCCGGGGGATTATTTTAAGAGCAGTCAGCTAGTTTCCCAGGTATTAATAGAATATCAGTGCCATGCTTCTCCTAGTTTGGTAAGGATTTTCCGGTCTGGTAATTTCTATCTTAATGAATCTGGTTGGTAATCTTCCCCCTTGCTTGTCATAAGTGCCCAGCAAACCTTGTGAACATTTCTTCTAGTGTTCTGGTTGACCCTGCTTCTTCATTCTGGAGCTATTCTAGCATGGGGTGACGGCCGGTTGCAAAAGGCAGAATGTTTTTTGGTTTTTTTTCCTACCTCTGTTTGCACTTTGCCTGCTATTAAGATCCTGTTAGTATACCTACAGTACCTGATTACCTACTAATCCAATTATTGATGTTCTTCTGACAAGTGTTCGTTCTTTATGCTTTTGTCTCCTAGGGAGGAAAGCGAAAGTGTTTTGACACTGAAGGGTTTAACCCCAACTGGAATGCTGCCAAGCGGGGTGCTGGCTGGAGGACGGCAGACTTTACAAAGTGGTAATGCTAAACGGCTTGCTGTACTTCAGGTGGATTGGTGCACAGCTGGTGCTGTATCCAACACTACACATAACGCATGCTGGGAACTTCTAATGCTTTTCACCTCCTATCTTAGCGGCTGATGCTGGTGCATCACACAGTTGTGCTTTGCAATGAAAACTATGCCAGACACTTATACCAGAGTACAAACTTTTACGCATTTCCATATATCTCTTGATCCTGTTACAACAACAAAAAACAAGTGCAATACTGAAAAAGCTTGAGTGATTTAAAATTTGGGTGAATACAAGATTTATCCCAATGTCTACTTTGCATTAGTAACTAAATAAAGATTGTACCCTGGTAGCATGTGCCAAAGTGTTGCGTGTTCTTTGTAAAATAACGTGTCTACATGTCACCGCTTTCCATGTCCTTTTTCTTTATCTCCTAAGGTGTAGGTTCTTCTGGTCTGAGTCTTTTAATTGTACTAATATTTCGGCCGTAGACATGTCTTTTCTATTTAACCAATAGACATTTTGTCTTTGAGAGTTCTTCCAGACAAAACTTGTATTTTAAGTATCTTAAGTGTTGTTTAATCTGAAGACAGACAATATAAGTAACGTCCTGAAGGTATTGCTTATATGTTTATACATATTGCATGGAATAAAGTCCTATACTTCAGTATCCTTCATCTTATATTTTGGTACTAATCAAATACAGTGCAGTTTCTTTAATCCGGCATCTAAAAATCCAGGTTTTCTAATAATCCTGAATTTAAGAAACTGAATAAGCTAAGGTAATGATTTAGAAAATTCAGCTGATTATGCTGACGTAGTTTAATATTTCATTTATTGGCTGTCCACTTCACAGTCTTATTTTCTATAGTTGTAAAATTGAATATTTTATCATTTTGGACCCATGTCCTATTAATGCCAGATTAAAGGACTTTTGCTATACCAGGTGCTGGAAAAGGGAGTCCTGAAATGGGTAAAACCACTATTTATAGAAATCTGTTAAAATGAAATACTCCGTGTGTGTGTGTGTGTGTGTGTGTCTGTGTGTGTGTGTGTGTGTGTGTGTGTGTGTACGTGTGTGTACGTGTGTGTGTACGTGTGTGTGTGTACGTGTGTGTGTGTACGTGTGTGTGTGTACGTGTGTGTGTGTACGTGTGTGTGTGTACGTGTGTGTGTACGTGTGTGTGTACGTGTGTGTACGTGTGTGTACGTGTGTGTACGTGTGTGTACGTGTGTGTACGTGTGTGTGTGTGTGTGTGTGTGTGTGTGTGTACGTGTGTGTGTGTGTGTACGTGTGTGTGTGTGTACGTGTGTGTACGTGTGTGTGTACGTGTGTGTGTACGTGTGTGTGTGTACGTACACAGACACTAACATCCAGAGTATCTCTTATTAACAGATTTCTAAAGGTAAATAATCGAGGAAAAATGTATTTTTGTAATTCTAAAACCTGCCTCCTTATTGCCCCCCCTCCCCGCCTTTAAATAAAAATGTGTATTTTTTATGTATTTTTTTAATAATAAATAATGACTGTCAGGGCAACAAAAAATCCTTCTTACCCACATACACAGCCCTAGTTCTGTTATATTCTGTGCTAGCCCATGCCATAAGCAGTAGCAATGATTGAAGTGCGCATAATGATATAGTTAAGTATAAATTGACCTCCTTCATCCCAGTTTTTTAGCTGCTTTTAACATTTCCTACAGAAAAATTGAAAATAAATGCAATAATTTCTTTTTTTTTTCTTAAATTTTTGAATAAATTATTTACTTAAAGGAGTTCTCCGGGACTATCATTTTATTTGTTATAGAGCTCACAACTTAATTATATTGAACGTTGTAATTGATACTCATTAAAAATGGTTTACCTGTTCTGCTTTGTAAAACCAGGCAGAGAGCCCTTTACTCCTCTTCTTCCTACTTCCAGCATGCCATGTGACGTCCATTGATCACATGACCTGAATGGTTGTGTTGTCATCACTCAGTGGGTATGCTTTGAAGCCAGACTTCGCTCAGAGACACTCCCCTGTAGTGGGTGTGACCTGAGCAGAGAAGAGCTGTCTGCATGCAGTAACTCATCAGTCCCTATGTAAGGTGTTGACAGGAATGTAATCACTCAGTACAGAGCCTGAGGTGGAGGGTGTTATACACATACAGTGATAACTATGTGTACATAGTGACTCATCACTGCTAGAGTCTAGCTGCCTTCATTACTGTGCACTGTCTTCACCTTTTCTGATAGGATGAAATGGTCAGAAGACTTGCATTGTTTGATTGGAGGAATGTGAGATGATCCAGCAGCAGTCAGAAAAAGTCTGCCTACTGCTCTTTATACAGTAGTGGTGCCAGGGTAAAGTCTCATGAGATGCTGCCCTGACATCACTGTGTGCAGAGAGGATAACACATCCCCTAAAGCAGGCACACAGCTTTTCCATGATCAAGAACTGACTGCTGTGGGGGATGTGACATCGGCCACCTTTCTTGGATGTACAGGAAAGCTGGGTGATGCCACATTCCCCACAACAATCAGAGAGATAGTAATTGGATAGCTGTGTACCTGCTGTGGGGGATGTACAGCACATACATAGAAATACATAAACCAAATTGTATACCTTTCTACATGTATTACATAAATTATGGGGAGGAATGCATGTCTTTTTATCATGTTAGAAACTGATTGGTGACTGTACTACACACAGCCTGCTGCAGGAAACCAGGGAGTGAACTGGAGCAGAGATGCAGGGGCAAGAGGTGTACATGTCTGAGAATGATGATGAACAGTGCTAGGAGGACTAGGGGTGCAGAGAAGATTGTGACTGCAATGGATTCTGGGACTTATAGGAAATAGCTACAGGAGAACTACTGACACTCCTACAACCAGGAAGTTTCACTGATCTTATGATGAATAAGGAGACAAAATAGAAGAAAAGAAACACATGAAGGTAGTGGGATATCTTTACTTTTCAATATAAATACTGTTTATAGTGTTCTATGAAATCATTAAACTCCTGGATAGCCCCTTTAAGATAAATATTTCCATACTAAACATTATCAATTTTATGTAGCTGAGGTAGGAAACTGCTTAAAGGTAGACTATATTGTTTTATTTTTCAGTTGATAACAAAATAAGTTATTTTGTAGTTGTAGGTTTGTAGACCTTGATAACATGGGGATCGATTGCTCTCCCTACTAAAGGGCTCGTGGAAATACAGTTGCCATTTGGGATCTATATACATGCACAGTAATAGTGCACTTTAGGCTATGTTCACACAGCTTATTTGCACCTCGTCGGGCCATAGACATTCATTACCAGCGGCGCGTATACGCGCCGCTGGTAATTCACATGTCACTTATCTCCCCCCTCGGCGTATTCGCCAAGCAGGGAGAGGAGACGTAATCCATAGTTCTCTATGAGAACTGTGGATTACCGTAATGAATGGGACGTATTCCAGCCGTAATTTGCGCACTCCGGCGCGTAATTACGGGCTGAAATACGTCCCATTTTAAGCCGTGTGAACATAGTCTTACTGTTTCCATATTCAATGTAGTAGAGTTTGTAGATGGTATATACTTATTGGTAGGGTATAATATATTTTTGAACATTCAGCTGTAAGAGGGGTTGTCCAGCAACGAAAAATTATTAGTCAATGGGGCCAGGATAGGTAAAAAAAAAATAAAAATTACTTACCTGAAAATTCCCCTACTGCTGTTGCTCTGGCGGTTTCCCGGGATCAATCCTCTTTACTTTCAAGCTCATCCTGTCACACAGGAGAGGCTCTCGCTCCTTTGTAAATGAATAAAGCGTGAGCTTCTCCTATGTGTCAAGACAAGAACCCAGAAGTGAAGTGAAGAGGAGCGGATCCCGGGGAGCTCCGCAGTGAGCATCCTGCAGGTAAGTATAACTTTATTACTTTTTTTTTAACCTGTTCTGGCCCTGTTGAATATTTTTTTATTTGCTGGACAATGCCTTTAAAAGGAAAGAGGGATTATCTTTGATATTCTCTTTCCAAGATGACCCCTATGAATGGAGATGTTGCAGAATGTAATGTGAAGTATTTAATGCTTTGAGCACTATTTTTTGCAGGATTCTGTGCAGGAAGATGGCATATTAATGGATATAATAAGGCTGTTAAGGTTGTTCTCTTATTAAATATATCATATATTATTAGTCACCAAAAACAATGTTTAACATTTACATACTGTTTACAGAAAAAAAAAGTAGAGCTATCCTTACATATGTAGTATGCTGCCATCTGGTGTTTGCAGTGTATAGCATTTTGCACATCCACCTTTAGATCTTAGTACTGACAGACACACATGCTCAGCCTCCTCTCTCTAGTGTCTGTTCTCTGCATAGTGATCCTATGTATACTGCAGAGCGGCTAATAGAAATCGCTTCTGGTGCTTGAGTACTTGGTTTCTCAGGGAGTTCATACTTTAAAAAAAGTGATTTTGGAACAAGTAAATAGCTTGGACTGCAGAAAGTGATCAGTGTCATTTGTGCTGATGTATTTAGCATCAAATAGCATTGCCAAGGTTTTACAGTTGTGTCAATTTCTCAGCTGAGAGCTAGGGGATGTTCACACAACGTTTTTCAGATCCGTTTTTTGATCCGTTTTTCTGACCCAAAACGGATCCAAGAAACGTATCTAACCATGTGCATTGGTTTCAGTGTAAAACACGCATCTCCATTCAGATGAGTGATCGCTGCTGCGTGTTTACTTGTGTCTTTTCAATGCGTATTTCGGATCCATTTTAAGAATTGACATGTCAGTTCTACTTGGGTTTTACGCAAGTGAAATCCCCATAGGAAACAATGGGGTGCGCTTTTGGAGCCCGAAAAATGGATCCAAAAGCGCAACATACTTTTGGGTACGTTTTGGATGCGCTTTTGATAGGAAAAGCGCATCCAAATAACGCACTGAATTAAAATTTGAAGTGTGATGCACTAAATCGGCCCCTAGAGGTCTCATTTGATCTAGAAGAACTGTTTGAACTTTAGTAACCTACTGACCCAATAGAGGGAGCAAACCGCATTTTACATGTGTTTCAGAGAAAGCCTAATAGAGAGCGCTATAAGAGATTTTTACAAGTGTTTCAGATGAAGCCCAATGCAGGGCGCTTCCAGCATTTTACATGTGTTTAATCTTATAAATTACTTTTTATATGTATTGAATGATATACAAGCAGTTTTTTAGTATAGAATGGTTGTTTATAGAAGTTTTTAATAATACAATTATTAATGTTTTAGATAAATAGTTTATTATAGAATGTTGAGTGGTTTTAGTATTACAACCCTTGCCTTGTGGACTTACCCTTAGAGCATAGTCCTATTGTTGGTGCACATTGGTTAATAATAGCGGTTAATGCTAAAGACCATTGTGTGTGTGTGTGTGTGTGTGTATATATATATATATATATATATACATATATTATATATATATATATATATATATATATATATATATATATACATACACACAAATAAAAAGGTGCACACTGGTGTCGGCAGTAACGTACAAGCACGATCTAATACACTAAAAAACTATCAAAAGGCACATAGGAATTTTTGGGAAAGCATTTATGCTACTTAGGATACATAAACATTTTTGATCAAAACTGCTTAAGCCCACCTCCCAATCAGCAAGGGGACCTCAATACAGGAGGGAACCTGCTCTATTGATCCCTCTCTTAGTGCCTATTCAGACCTTCACATTTCAGGAAGAGAAGGTTCCAACTACAAGGTACTCTGCATTGATTTAAAAGCCTGTACAGGTGGGTGGAGTGCAAAAAACCAAATAGGGGGCAGCAACTCCCCCGATGCAAGCAGTCTAGACAACAATATTTGGTCTGCACTTCCCCAAAAAAAAAATTTTTTAAAAAATGGGCATAGGTGCACACTGGTGTGGCTGTAACATGCAAACACAATCCAACAGTAGGTAACGTTAGAGTAGGTTCCCACCTGTATTGAGGTCCCCTTGCTGATTGTGAGGTGGGCTTAAGCAGTTCTGATCAAAAATGTGAACTAAGAACCTCAAACATTTTTCATGTATCCTAAGTAGCAGAAATGCTTTTCCAAATATTTCTATGTCCTTTTTGTTAGTTTTTTTTTTGTGTTAACAGTGTGCTGCTGATATTGCATTGTTTATAGATAGATACACACACGCACACATCCATAATTCTTTTCTGACAAGCATTCGGCAATTGTGATAGTGCATTACACTAGCAGTTCTTCGCTGCCAGAAGAGATTTGCTGTGTCTGGCTGATCAATGATAGACCACCCCAGTACAGCACAGAAACTGGGCATCCTGAGCCAATCGGGCTGTTAGAGCTGGTAAAGCATGGAGCCTTAGCTCTTTTATCCAAAATGTTCACCTAAATAGTCTTTTTTTTTTTTTTTTTTTTCTTTCTTGTTTTTACACTGTAACAAGTGAAATAAGGTTGTTACATTTAGTTTAAACATACCATGGACATTACTAAATACTCATTTCTTTCACGTAATGTATGATTGTAATTTGCATTTTCCTTTCTTTTCCATTTTTGCTATCAAACTGAACATGGCAAATCTAACCAACTTGCTTTTTGAAATGCATCTGCTATGTATTAGAAAGTGACTATATGTATGAAACCTACTGTGGGGGGGTGGTTTATAACTAGAATTGGTCATTGCCTTTTTTGTTATCGATTTTACACTTCTCATCTTTTTCATTCATTTTGCATGCATCTGCTCACTTCTGTACAGCCACAGTTGAGGCAATTGAGGCTGATAAAGGTATGCTTAGTATCTTTGCTACCAGCAGAGATTTCTTTGGGTTGGGGTTCAACTGTTATGTGTGGTTCTGACCCAGTTTAAACTTGCACAACCAGAGATGGATCTCTCTACCGATCCGTCCCCTTTTTCTGTACCCCCCCAGCTAAGTCTCCTGTGTTCTCTTTCCTTCTCGTGGCATGGTTTTGTAGAGTAAATTAGGTCCGTTTCCTTTTCTTTGATCCTTTATTTACACTTCACTAGAACTTTTTTGTGTACTTTCTGTTCCGTGTTGTGTGGTGGAAGGAAAGATCTGATGTTTCTAGATCCATTTCTTCTCTTGAAGTCTCCTTTTTGCATGACCCAAAATCCTAATTGTTGTTGTACGTTCCTCTTTTATGTGGTTGTACAGCTGTTCTGGTGGTGCAAGGTATTATTCTGTCTTTTAATATTTTTTTTTATCATCTCTGGCTACCTTTTCTATTTTAGCCTAGTGGAAACAACTACTATTGTGAATTCTTAAAAGGTTTGAGATGTAAAATGTGAGACATTTAATGCTTGGAATTGGACATTGCCATGCCCGGGTATTTTGGAGTTCTGCACAAATATATGAATGTCATAGACTTTTTCTTTTAGCTTGCTTATTTTGTTATATTGCACAAAGCTATCTGAAAGGAGCAGGCTACATACTATGAGCCTCCTTCATCCTCATTCGTCTAATGATCAAATTGTATTTGTTGCCTATAGCAACTAATCAGAGGCCAGCATTCATTTTCTTACTGCTCTGAATAAAATTAAAGCAGAGTTCTGATTTGTTGCTCTGGACAGCAAATACAATTTTACTGTTAGTTTTGATAATTGCGGCCCTATGAGTTCTGCTTTCGCGGACCCAGTCCATGGACATATCATGCACATGGTACAGTCTTTGTAATTGTCTCTTAAAGGGGTTTTGCCACGATCTCATTTCATACCTCCTGGATCCAGCTCGTCAGCTATGTGTGCTCTGAAGGAGGCGTGTGTGATTTGTTTGAATTGCATATCATGTGACCCAGCAGGATGACATCACTAGGCCCTTCCTCTCTAGTCAAAGAAAGGTCTGTTTACACATAGTGCTTGTGTAGCTCAGAGGTAAAGTTTTTGCCTCCAGGCATAAGGGTCCTAGGTTCAAATCCCTGAAGGAACTAAACCTGTGGATTTTTTCTCTTTATTAATGCACAGACCTGATTGAGGTTTCTTTTTCTCATTTATTTGCATTGTTTGACTAATTACTAAGGAGAACAGAGGATGGGAGTAGAGTGACAGCACCTGGGGTTTGAACACTCAGTACCTGCCTGAGAGGAGAGATGATGTCTGAGCATGTCTGACCAGTGAGTGAGGAGCTCTCAGCCCTGGTGGTATCCCCTGGAGACGAGCTGTAAACAATGGATCACTAAGGGAGCAGCTAAAACAAAAACTGTGCAGAATTTTTAATAATGATGAACGGTGAAAACGTTTATTTTATTTACAAGCTTCCCACGTCAATTTTACTTTGTGGCAAAACCCCATTAAGAGCTAAATTACTACACAAATGATACTAGAAGAGTGAAGAAGTCAGGCGATACCTTATGATACTACAGAGTGGGAATATGTACAGTGCTCCTTTCAGTTAGCTCTGCTGAAAATGAAACCTAAAATATGTATTTTTGTTAATAGACGTTTCAGGTGGTCAGGTTTGTAATGGCCCAGAATAAAGTTACCAGGAGAGTCCCTGCCCCCAAATGTATATCAGGCACCTGTAGATTTGATAGCGGACTTAACAGATTGCATTGCAATGGGTGAAATCCGCAGGAGGAATCTACAATGTATATGGTGTTCTTTAAACCACTGCAGATTATTATTTTTTTTACCCTGCATGTGAGTGGGTTATTCCTATTCACTTCTATTATACTGTACTGCCTAGCAAGAAACCTTTTAGCACACGTCATGATAGTCCACAAATTACAATATTATCCTTATTTACTGCTGGTGACTTTCCAAAATCTCCTAATTCTAGTAAAGAAACCAGTGCATTGGATAAAAATGTATTGAGGTGATCTAGAACATGAATTTTATACGTGGGACTGCAGATGGGTTTCCATGTACAGTATAGTAACAGTATCTGCTGAAGCATGGACTCGGAAATCTAAGGAAGGATTAAAACACACGTAAAAAATGTTTTTTAGCGAAATTCCGTGTAACTCTAAACTAACTTTTCCCATTTACATTTTAAGCAATACGAGGATTCTCTCCACAACATAAAATCTGCAGCTTTGAAGAAGCAAAGGGATTGGACAGGATCAACGAAAGGATGCCTCCCAGGAAAGATGCCAGGCAGCAAGATGGTATTAATTCAGTAAACACAAATGCCAAGGAAAATAATGGGACTGGTAACAACAACGCCCAGTGACTGCTCCATGTCCAGGTTTACTCTCACACCTTGCCTGAGAAGTCCTAGATTCATGCTTTGTGATAGAACAGCTTCAATAGCCATGGGGCACTAGAGGACCTAACAAGAGACCGCTCTGGGAAATGCAGCAGATCCCTGTGTCTAAACTTTGAAACCCAAATTAAAAGATCTGAGCTCGTACAAGCGGAAATCCAGAACCTGCCTGTTGATGGTCTCCGAATCACGGGAAAGCATTGGGCTGTTTTTCATGAAAGCACATCTAGTGTAGCATCTCACGCTTATCATTGTCGACACCTAAGTTTACAAATGGAAATCTGTTTTTGTTCACTAGCTAGATTTTTTTTTCTCTTTTCAATCAAGATTTAAGTACATCCCTTTAAAACCTATTTATTGAAAAGACATTTGTTTGTTAAATGTCTTGAAAACATTAGACTTGTCTTTACATATACCGAGGCTGCGAGACGCGTTGTGCAAACCTACGAAACGCAATGCCAAAATAACCGTTGGCTCTCCTGGCGTGCTGACCTCAGGTGTATTAATTAGATGTTGCTGATTTATGTATTATATAGTCACTGTATTTTTTAGTTTTCATGATTACGGAGAGATTTCTACATAGGAACATTTATTACTTGAACACAGATCAAACAGATATTTAATTTCAATACTTTGTGCCCAAAATTTGTGGAGATTTTTTTTTTTCCCATCCCTTTAAAATATAAATGAGGAAAGATTTTCAAAAAGTACAAAAATATATATATAAAAAAAAAAAAAATAATGATTGTTCTAGGGTACTTTTAATTGAGCAATGTACATTCTGTTAAAGTAAATTTTGATTCATATCATGTCTGTAAAGCTTGGCATTGTATTTTGTGTATGCATGTTTTCTTTTTTGCAAATATTTAATATATAAACCTATGATGTACAGGAACTGCATCTATAGGTTACATAGATGTTATGGATACTTTTTAGTTTCTTGTGAGTATTAAAGTTGCTTCTATGGCTGATCACATGACTGCGTAGCCGCAGGGTTTTTACTCAACTTATTTCTGCAGAGACTTTACGGAGCCTTTGCCGAACATAAGGAAGTTGCTCTGTCCAACCGTTACAACATTAGTGACTGTAAATCCAAGACTGCATGTTCATTTCTTTTGATATTTGCTGGACTGCTGAGTTTCAACTCCCAACAATTTACTACTTTTTGTTCCAAATGAAATGTACTGATTTCCATTGTATTTTTGGTATATATTTTGACATTTTACCTTTTTCATCTTTGCAACATCACTTGAAACATGAATCCATCAAGGTTTCCTACCCTCGCCCCTCCCCTTCATTATCATGCTTTACAAATTGTACATATTCCTCATCCAGGTCGGAATTTTATGCATGTTCTGAATTATCTAAAAGTTTATAAACCGTAGCACACAATACATTTTGTGCATGGGCCACTGTTCTGAACAGTGTGTCAATTTTTGTATGTTCCTGCCCTTTTGCTTTTTAATATAAGAATTTAGAATAAATAAAAAAAAAAATTCCTTAATGGCTTAAAAAGAAAGAACTGTTAAAATTGCCACATCACCATGCAACAAAAATGACTGACTGAACTTGAGTATAATTCTCCATCCAGAACCTTCTCTAGATGTGTAAGCCCTCTATGATAAAATGTATGTTTCTTCTATACTGCCAAACTTCTTCCTCTACAATATGCAACCTATTTGCAGGCGATAATGTATGATGTTCCCCAAATAAAATGAAAATGTATTTAACAATAAACGATTCTTGCAGTTTGTCAGTACAGACGACTTACGGAGTGCTGTGGTCTTTCCTGGAGAATGTATCCAGTGATAATGTACTAGTTGCCGGGTCAGTGACATTGGTGGAATAAATAGTAATTTTGGAGAGGGGGGTTTGCTAAAGGGAATTTCTCACACCTGAAAGCTAGTAGTTTCCAAATTCTAGAAGTAAGGAAGGAATATACACTCACCGGCCACTTTATTAGGTACACCATGCTAGTAACGGGTTGGACCCCCTTTTGCCTTCAAAACTGCCTCAATTCTTCGTGGCATAGATTCCACAAGGTGTTGCAACGATGCTCAATTGGTACCAAGGGGCCCAAAGAGTGCCAAGAAAATATTCCCCACACCATGACACCACCACCACCAGCCTGAACCGTTGATACAAGGCAGGATGGATCCATGCTTTCATGTTGTTGACGCCAAATTCTGACCCTACCATCCGAATGTCGCAGCAGAAATCGAGACTCATCAGACCAGGCAACGTTTTTCCAATCTGCTGTAGCCCATCTGCCTCAAAGTTCGCCGTACTGTGCGTTCAGAGATGCTCTTCTGCCTACCTTGGTTGTAACGGGTGGCTATTTGAGTCACTGTTGCCTTTCTATCAGCTCGAACCAGTCTGCCCATTCTCCTTTGACCTCTGGCATCAACAAGGCATTTCCGCCCACAGGACTGCCGCTCACTGGATGTTTTTTCTTTTTTCGGACCATTCTCTGTAAACCCTAGAGATGGTTGTGCGTGAAAATCCCCGGAGATCAGCAGTTTCTGAAATACTCAGACCAGCCCTTCTGGCACCAACAACCATGCCACGTTCAAAGGCACTCAAATCACCTTTCTTCCCCATACTGATGCTCGGTTTGAACTGCAGGAGATTGTCTTGACCATGTCTACATGCCTAAATGCACTGAGTTGCCGCCATGTGATTGGCTGATTAGAAATTAAGTGTTAACGAGCAGTTGGACAGGTGTACCTAATAAAGTGGCCGGTGAGTGTATATACAACATTTAACAAAAAGGGCCAAACCTCTAAAATATAACTTTTTAATCAGTTATTTAAAATCTATATACACCAAACCAAATGGTCAATTTTAGCTGAATTCTTGTGACCACTTTCACGGATACAAAGATACCAAGTAATAGTAGGGATCAGGGCAGGTATTTATGATTTGTCCCTCCCTACTTGCTACTATACCCTTCTCTCGCCCATAAAAAGGGCGACCACGCAAAGAGTCTCTCCCTGGTGCACCCTACACACCAAATCCCTTCTCTAGAGTTTGGATCAGTGTGTTTTAGGGTAACAGCAAGAAAATCAATAAAACAATCAGGTACGTATTAGTGTGAGTGTGTAGGTGTCACCTATCAAATATTCCCAAACGAGGCAGTTCAAGTCTGCAAACACCCGGCACCTCCTATTAGAGTAAACTCTCTACCAATAACTTTCACAAATAGCTATCGCATGAAAATATTCATATAGGTACTCTGCAGACGCATTTCGTGCAACCACTCAGGACTTTTCAATGGGGTATGATAAACATATTCTGGGCTACTTCCAGCCCCATTAGCTATGTTACTGTATTATATATCAGTGATACCATGTTTCAGATAATTTACATAAATGTGGATAAATATGTAGTACCTTGTTGCAAGATTAGGCAGATGGTACCCAGCAAGAGTATCTTCTGAATAGCAGTGGTGTACCGCTATGGATGGGTAGGTGTCCCAAGCACATGTGCAAGTATTGGGGGAAATATATTAAGGAGCACAGCTTCTCCCCCTGCAATTCCACCAATCGAATTGCCACCTCTTATAAATTTGTTCCTAGGCTGTTCAAAACCCCACAGCAAGATAAACAGTAGATTTCCTAGCTATATACAGCCAAAAAAATGAACTATAGTGTATGTCATTACCTCTACACTTATTCACGTGAGTCTCGGATCAGGTCTGCGTTTATGAAAAGTGTGCATGCGCCGGGTTTTGTTTTCTTCCACGCACGCACAGACGCAATAAGTTCCATTCTTACTCTTCCCGGGCGCAAAAGCGCATGCACTGGGTGTATACCGAATTTTAGAATGTCTAAAATTGACCTTTTAGTTTGCCATATATAGATTTTAAATAACTCATTTAGAGGTTTGGACCTTTTTGTTAAGTGTGGAATTTCTTACACACACAAAAAAATGCATTAGTGACATGCTAGATAATTACTGCAGCAGTGTCTGAGTGGGGAGCACCATCCATACTCAAAGTTAATGTGACGTGTCCAAAGATAAAATTATGTGACACTCACTGAAAATGAGATGATTTTGTTGTGCACGTTATGCAGTGTGTAGAGGAAGCTTTTCTACTTTGGCAGTCTCTGACATCCAGGCACTCTGCATTCAGCCACTATAGCAGCAGGTTTAAAAAAGTTTTTGCACTGTTAATTATCTTATTCATTGTATAGATTATTAAAAAGTTATTCAGCGCCGACACTTACATAAAAGGGGTCAGCTAGGGTTTAAAGTCTATAGCAAAGTGCACACCCACCTGATGAGCAATGTTGTGGTGGACATGCATGCTCAGTCAATCTCTCCACAACAGGTTCTGTACATATCCAGAATATGTGAAGATTTTCTCCAGTTTACCCCCCAAAAACTCTTTTAAATGGACTGTAATGACCGCGCTGTATGTCTTTTTGGTTGAAGGTTTATTATAAATAGCAATGGAATACGCATTTCATGTGTAGACCACACTTCCTCCGTTTCATACACAATGTGCTAGATTCATGGGATTAAATACAAAAAACTGCCAGGTCTGCACTTGTCAAGAGAATGTATGAAAACATTTATGTATAAATCACATTTACAGACTTGTTCATCCACATACAAATACCAGATCATTTTAAAAGTATTACAAGAAGAATTGTAAAAGGGAAAAAAACTTTATTAAGAAAAACTTTATTTAAAAACAAAAAAAAAACATTGTAGCCTGCTGGATTTGTTTAGGGTCTCCCACAAAGGTCATCAAAGTGCTGTTTTGAACTTTGTATGTTCAGAAAAAAACACATGTTAAATGTAAAAATACTGCTACAGGTGATGTAAAAATGTAACCAGGAGAAAGGGCCTTCAATGGGAATGTCTTCCAGCTTCTAACAAAGTGGGGAGTCTCCCAAGTGAACTTATTGGCCTCAAAGATGAATGCAAAAACAAAAGGTTTTTTTTTATTTCCCGAACCCAAAGGATCAGCCAATGGGAGATGTAATGTCTCTAAGCTGGGTGATAGACTTTGCTTATGCCTTTTTTTTCATTCCCATTTAAACAGGTCCTTTAAAAGATTGAGAACAAACCACAGTATTCCTAATGTACCATTCTGACCCAGAGGAAACTGGTTTCTTCTATTAAGAAATCTGGCTCTATACTCTATTATATCAGGGTCCGTTATCTACCTCAATGTACTGTAAATGGACTATGATTTTAATCTTGGTCCATAAGAAAGAAATTCTAGATTCTAAAAATTGTGTCCCTCTTGGAAAAAGTCATTTCTACTCGATAGTCTGGAAAGGAACTAGAGCTGCAATACCCTGAAGGTTTACGTATCGGCCTTGTTAATTCTTTATGATGCATCGTTTGTGGGAATTCGAGGATTAAAAGGTTTATCATGACGACATCCAAAATTGTTGGGAAGATCTGTAGTTCCACATTGGGGTCTGAGTATGGTCTTCTCTGGCCTTATGTCCCCTTCCTTTCAAGCTTTATGTCCATAGAGCGAAAACTGGAAAGCTCGTCTCCTGGCAGCCACTGTGATTGCATGTAGAGTTGGAGATTTTCAGGCTTTACTGGTAGGAGAACCTTTCTTAAAAGTTCTAATCTAGATCCCATGTTCCTTCCCAAAGTGATTTCTGAATGTTAGACCAAATCTCCTTCAGTAAAAATCTTACAAATGAAAATGAGCAAAAATGTTGCTTCCTGAATGTGAAATATACATTTCTCCTTTCCATTATCTTTGACTAATGCATAAAACCTAAACAACAATCTATAATATGGAAAGGACTGAGGGAAGCGAGCCTCAAAAAGTACACTAGCTGCACTAGTAGGGAGTGGGGGGGGATTTAATTTCTACTCTTACCATGAGCCTTTCCTGACTGCTTCCTTAGAGCCTTCCCTTATATATTGTCAGATATAAATTACTAATACAATTGGCGTGGCAGTAAATCTAGTCTAGTCAAGGGGAGCAACTTTCAATGGTGTTTTCATAAAGGGCTTGTGAAAACCAAATTAACAAAATGAATTCAGTCCTTTTTTTTCCATTAAATTCCACTACAAATTTAAAACAGCTACTAATAGCCCCTTAGGACTTTTGGATAATTCAAGGAATAACCCTTTCACTTGCATGCTCTAACCACATAGTGGCCTGAGTTTAAAGACCAGGCCCAAGTGCTTTAAACTGGTTTCCCCATCAAACAAATTCATGGCATATCACGGACTTCCAGGACCCCAACAATAATGAAAACAAAGGGGTGACACTGCTCATGTAGTGCTAAATCCCCTTCACTTTTTCCATTGTACAGCTGCTCCCAGATCACCTGCTGTGAAGGGAGCTACAAGATGGCCGACAACACGGTGGGCCACCTTAAATTTCTAAAAAGTCTTTATTAAATATTTTTAAACACTTTTCAAAACACATCAAGTAGCAAAAATCCTTTAAGGTACACAAAGTGAAAAAGAGGGACACTTAGGTTTTCGTTGCGGTGTACACTGTTCAACATAAGTCTCGTATATCCAGATACAGCATTCACATCCACGTTTGTGTAATGCAACTAAGCGATCGGGAAGTCTGTGTCTGCTTAGAGCGCGTGGTATACACCAGGGGTCCCCAACCGCCGGTCCACGGACCAGGCATCGGGCCTTAGCGCATGCCCTGCCGGTCCGCGGCGCCGGCTACACCAGTTTGCCGGCCGGGCCCCCTGTCTTAGGGCCGGGCGGCCGGCATCTTCGTGCGCAAACCGCTGTAATCCGGCCGCGCACAGATAGAAGCTGCACACAGCGTGCGGCTGCATTACAAAGAAAGCAGGATTGGTGCATTACCGCACTGCTTTCCATCTCGCTGTAGATGCGGCGCTCACTGAGCTCCGCATCTGCAGCGATGAGCGGCGCAGGGGGGATGATAAAATTGTGACGTCACCCACCCCCCCCCCCCCACCTTGCGCCGCTCGCTGCTGTCGGTGCTGGGAGGAGGAGCTCGGCGAGGAAACCGGAAGGTGAGTGACATTTCTTTTTTTTATTTTTATTGCCCTGGCTGCCCATTGGGGCAGCTACATATGTATCACTATGGGGGGCAGCTATCTATCACTAACTACGGGGTGCAGCTATGTATCACTACTACTGGGGGACTATCTATCACTATACTGGGGAAAAAGCTTTTCTATGACTACTATGGGAGCAGTTATAATCACTACTACTGGGGGGCACTATGTATTTACACTACTGGGGGGCAGCTATTATCATTACTAAATGGGCAGCTATGTAATCATTACTACTGGGGAGCTATCTATCATTTACTGGCAGTATTCTCATTACTACTGGGGCAGCTATCTCTCATTACTACCGGGGCAGCTATCTATGTGTCTTATCCCGGGGGGCAGTATCTTGTATACATGGGGTTTTTTTTTGGGGCTATTTCTTTATGGGTTTTCAATTTCTGGGGCGCTAATTTCTATGTTCATTACTCCCGGGGGCAGTACTATGTTCATTACTCCCGGGGGAAAATTTATGTGTTTTGGGGGGTAATAGGGGGGTTTCTTTAAAACTACCGGGGCAGCTTTTTTCCCCCTTTATTTTCTTTCTCCCGGGGCAGCTACTAGTAATATATAATACCTATCATCCTGGGGCAGCTAGTAGTATCCTTCACTTGGGGCAGCTAGTTTTTTTCACTAGGGGGGGGGGGGGTTTTTATTTATTTTACGGGGGGCTAATCTCTATAATGACAGAGTTTAAATAATATGTAAGTTTTTAACACATTATAATGCGCCCCAAAAGGTGAAATCAGTCAGGTTACCCCCATACGATATCCCTAAATGACACAGTATCACTTTTTGGGGTTTTTTTTTGTGTGTGTTTTAAAACATCCAACCCCTCAATACCCCTGCCCCTAAAACCCCGCCCCCCCCCTGGGCCCTGGAAAAAATTGTCGTGCATCAAACCGGGCCCGGTGGAAAAAAAAAGGGTTTGGGGGCCGCTGGTATACACCATTCAAAGGTGATACCCTTTCGGGCATTTATTACATTTTCACAGGTCTTTTTTTGGGGGGAACCCCCTTTAACCCCTTAAGGACAGCCGTTTTGACCTTCCTGGGACCACGCCCATTTTTTAAATCTGCAATTTCAATTTTTGTGAGAATAACTTTTTGACACTTTTAACTTCCATGTGATTCGAGATTGTTTTCTCGTGACACATTGTGCTTTAAGTTTGTAAGAAATTTTTTCCCTACAATCCTTTTTGTTTGTGAAAAATACAAATTTATGAAAATTTGGAAAAAAAATTTCGATTTTGAAAAATTTCTAAATTTCTGCTAAGACAGATAAAATTTTTCACCACAAAATAGTTTTAATAGCATCTACCATAGCCCCTATGGTTGGATCATTTTTTAAATGTTTTTTTTTTTTTTTTTTCGAAAATTTGAGGGGGTTGGAAATTTAGAGTAAATTTTCCACATTTTCAAGAAAAATTTGCAAAAACATTTTTTTAGGGACCCCCTA